>PVJI01008188.1:0-72808 GCA_004026765.1 Micronycteris hirsuta
AACAGGGGAGTGGTAGGGGGAGAGGGTGGGAATGGGGCACAGAACAGGTAGCATAAATGGGAGGTAGACAACAGACAGGGGGAGGTTAAGAATAGTATAGGAAGTGCAGAAGCAGAAGGACTTATGTGTATGACCTATGGACAAAACTAAAGGGTGGGGAAAGGGGGGGTAAGGGGGTGGGGGGCAAGAAGGGGGGGAAGAGTGGGACAACTGTAACAGCATAATCAATAAAATATAGTTTAAAAAAATAAAAAAATAAAAACCCTCCCCACTCTCCTTCTCCCTCCCCAGGCCCTCTGGCCCCTCGGCTCCCAGCACAAAGGGTGTGATGAGAGGGGACCCCCCAGAGCTCCGAGAAGAGCTTTGCTCTCCTCCAGGTCTCCAGAGTCTGGCCCACTGCCTGGCACAGAGTGGACTTGAAGTAAATGCCGGTTGCATTAATGAAGATATTTGCACATACTTGGATCTTACTAGCTACCACATGTTAGCACCCTCGTGAGCACCAAGGCAGGCTGCCTGTTGACTTTCTCGCTGATAGGTCCCTGGTTGTTATTCCCTCAGCCCAGATGGTCCTGGCCCAAGAGGCAGACACTGCCAGGTGCACGCCGCACCTGTTCTCCCTTCCTCTCGGGCTTGTGGCTGGACTGCGTTTCCTGGCCCCTCTTGCAATAAGTGTGGCCCTATGATTGCGTGCTGGCCAAGGGAATATGGGCAGAAGTGATGTTGGGAACATCCTTTGGGGGTTACTTCCCCTCCTTCCCCAGGGCCAGAAGGTGGAGAGGACTATCAGGACCCACAGAAACACAGAGCTTCAACATGGAAAAACCTGGGTCTCTGAATGACCGAGTAGAAGCTCACACTCCCCCAAACATCTGTACCAGAACACGGTGCGAGCGTGTGATGAACACTGAGTTAAGCACGCAGAATTTGCATTTGCCTGTGAGAGCCGCTGTGTGCCCTGAACTACTGCGGAAGTCGGTACCTGGCAGTGGGGTGCCACATAGCAACAACCTACTGCCCACGGCACGGGCCCCGCAGGCAGGCAGCAGTCAACATGGAGACTGATCTTGGCAGCTGAAAGAGGGAGATCTATGTTATAAAGTAGGAAGATACGTGGTAAACGTACACCTGCAGTAATGCAGAAGATGGGCCTGCATCTCCAGGAAATGGCCTGGGCGGGTCAGAGCGACACTGTGACTGACCGCTGCAAGGGTTTCTGACAAGGAAGAGACGAGCCCAGGCCAGAGCTGGGTGGGTGTCGAGCAAAGACAGTGGAGAATGGAGAGTCCAGAGACAAAGGGTCTCATAGGCCCTTTGAGAAATCTCTCTGTTTCTGGACCCCAAACACTAAAAGTCTGGCCAACGAAATGTGGGCAGAAGTGATGGGCACCTCCTCCAGACCTAGCCCATCCAATTTCCCATGAATCTTTGCTCAGCTGCTGACTGAATGGGGAGGGCTGTGGGGACCAAGAGGGAGGAGCCAAGGATGAGCCTTGGGCTCTAAATGACCCCGCAGAAGATCCCAAGTAAGAACTACCCCCATTGGGCTATGATATGAATGAGAGATAACTTTTTTTTAAAGATTTTATTTATTTTTAGAGAGAGGAGAAGGGAGGGAGAAAGAAGGGGGAAAACATCAATGTGTGGTTGCCTCTCAGGCGCCCCCTACTAGGGACCTGGCCTGCAGACCAGGCATGTGCCCTGACTGGGAATCTAACGGCAACCCTTCAGTTCGCAGGCCAGTGCTCAATCCACTGAGCCACAGGAGGATGATTACTGACTTTTAAACGAGTTTTAAAAAAGATGACTTCTTTGCCCCCCGCAGCAGAAAGGGAGGCCTGGGGCCTAGCCGCAGGCCCCCAGGGGCAGGGCCAGGGGTAGCACCACAGCTCAGCTGGCCTCTCCCTCCTAAAGTGTTGACGGAGCAGAGTGGCTCGCCAGGAAAATCCCCGGGACCGAGAGTGTTTTCACTAGAGCAGGGCACGTCCAAAACCGCACCAGAGAGTTCAAGTTCCTCACATGCAATGTGACCCAGGTTCTAAATATAAATGCCTCTGTTTTAGCAAATTAATGCATGAGGGCGCTGGATCACACCTCGCAAGCATGGACAGAGCTGAGGAGCTTCAAGTGAAATCTCTAAACAGGGCCCAGGATGAAAGCAAAGATTTCCAGCTCCAAGCAGAGGCTAGAAAAGTGGCCATTAAATAAGTCAGTTCCTGGAAAGCAGGACAACCTCCTTCAAAGGAGCCAAGTCATGGAAACTGAATAAGGAAAAAGAAGGAAGCTGAACTCAATATTGGTCCTTAATCAGCTCACCCAGAGATTAGTGACTGGCCTTAAGGACCGGTCAGACCTCACCAATCCAGGCCTCAGTCATGTCTGGTCCTGCCGGAAGAGTTGAAGCCAACAGCAAGAACAGGGCTCTTCCTGGGTCAGCAGAGAATCTGAGAAACGTCAGGCAGCCCCCTTGCTAAGCACGTAGTAGCAACAGACAGACGAAGGGAACCCCTATATGAGGTATGAAGAAGGTAAAACGTGCCAGACCACAGACTTAGGCTTAGAGGGAGCCCAGAACCTTCTAACAGCAGGTTCTAGAATAGCTGATTGCATAAGGGAGCCCATTGTCTTTCCTTCTGGAGGTGACACAGAAAAGCAGAGATGTCACTTATACCAGAGACGCTAGTGATTTCTAGTGATGAGATGGAAGGTTTTCTGACCCCTTTCGAGGAGATTCAGGACACCAGATTTAAGAGGTTGGGAAGTAAGCCGGAAGCTTCCCAGAGGGGAAGGGTCTCAGGCGCTCAGAGCACCTGCCTCCTGCTCCCGACCGCCCCCGCCCTGCTGCCCCGGTGGGTCCCTGGGGTTGCAGTGCCATGCATTCCTGTGCCGGGATCTTGGGCTTCCCACCCCGTAGCGAGCTCTGCGGCCGTGACGTGGTCAGACGTGCCCACATTTGGGTTTCAGGCACACGAGCTCTGTGAGCTCAGGCAGGTTACTTCTCCTCACTGAGCCCGTCTCCTCCTCTGTAACGTGGGCGGAAAAGAACGCCCATCTCCGTGGGAGGACTGAAAGGTATTACAAGGTGTTGAGGGCAACACCTGCCACGGAGCAGCCACCAAACGAGTGCTGGGTGCTCCGCCAGGGACCTTGCCTCTCCCGTCATCACCACGCCCTGCGTGTCTTGCAGGGGACCTGCCTCAAAGCAGGCGGCCCAACAGGGATCTGTTGAGTGAGTGCGTCACGCACAAATGACACCTCTGCTCGCTTTTGCTCTACTTGAACGCGGGTGGGCTCCTGCCTGCTACCCCTCCCCGCAGCCCTGCCCTATCTGCCATTAGATATTCCGACAAACCTCAGGGACATTTGATGTGACTTTCACCGTCTCTTTCTAATCCTCCTTTCTCAGACGCTTGAACACGGTCCTCCCGCTGTATTTATGTGTCCACTAGGTTTCTGACCACGACAGGTGTCCCAGGAACTTGCCTGGTTTTCTACTACTAAGTAAGTCTTGCAGTGACTCACTGCAAGGTTCCTTTCAATAACGATCCCTACCAGTGCCTTTGAAATTCCCTCTCAATAAAAACATAGCAACCATAGTGAACGCTGGCGAGGACATGGGTGGGAATGTGAAATGATCAGCTAAGCCTCTTCGGAAGACACTGGATGGTTTCTTATAAGATTAAACGTGCCGTCGCCACGTGACCCAGGAATGGTGCTCCTGGGCATTTATCCCAGAGAAAGGAAGATGTACAGTCACAAAAACCTGACACAAATGTTCACAGCAGCATTATTCATGGTGTCCCCAAACTGGAAAAGGCCTAGGTGTCCTTTAAAGGGAGAATAGTCAAACTGGTGCAGCCCCACCACAGAGTATTACTCAGCAATCTCAAGGAACTAACTACTGATGCAGGCAACAACTTGGGTAAATCTCCAGGGAATTACACAAGAGAAAAAGGCGGATCCTAAAAGGTTACATCCTGCATGACCCCGTTTACACAACATTCCTGAAATGACCAAATTATCGAGGGTACAGGGAGGTAGGGCAGTGTCTTGTCTGTGGTAGTGGACGAATGAACTTGCAAGTGTGACAACATGGGACGCGAAAGGGGACATCTAAGACCAGTGGGCTGTGTCGATGACGTTACCATTGGAGGAAACTGGGGGTCCAGGGACAGGGGGTCTCTCTGGCCCATGTCTTATAACTGCATATGAATCTATGGCTCTCCCGAAATAAAAGGTTTCATTTAACAAACTGTCTCTGAGCCAAAGCCCTTTCACTCATTCAGTGCGCAGTTACTGGGCGCCCGTGGGTACCAGACGCTAAATCCGAGGCGTGCGGTCCCTGCAGCCGGGACTCACAGCGTGGCGGGAAAACGTAGAGAGCACAGGACTCCGCAGGGGAAAAGCACTGTGCGAGCAAAGCACACCTGTGTGGAGCAACCCGGTACATGGTCAGCCGGCCTCTTTCCGCCCCCTTCATAAGTAGGGCGTGCAGCCTTGGGGGGCGGGGGCCCAGGGCAGACGCCCAGGAGCGCTGTCACACTCTCTCCGCTCCAGGCCCACCGTCCGGAACTCTGGGAACCCGGATCTACAAGCTGACTCCTGTAAAGCGTAGCCTCGTCTGCGCATCTGCTTCCTGCTCTCTACTCTCCAGTGACCTTGGCTTCTCCCCTCCTGTAAGGTCAAGACTGGAGGGGTTTCCAGCTCGGAGTCTGATTTGGTTGGGGAAGCACTGCCCACAGGAGCCCTATACACACATGGCCACAAAGGGTTAAGCAGAAATTTATTTAAGGGGAAAAAATCAGCAGACAGCATATGCTGCTGCATACCTCCCACCACCTGCGAATTTTCCTTGTTTGGGGAAACCCTTTGGGAGCCTCTCTCCCCAGGTTCTCAAAATTTCCCCGTTGAGATTCATTCGCACGTTCTGCCTCCGACTGCACCCAGACTCTGAAGGGAGCTTGTTTCCCAGAGTAGGTGCTGAACTGTCCCCCTGGCAGCAAGAATCCTAGAGAACATCAAGGTCACTCTGACCCTTGCTGCTGAACATGGGCCTAGAACCTGAGTTCCTTAAAAACGCAGACTCTCGGGCCCCACCCAAGACCTACTGAAACAGATTCAGCATTTTATTTTTTAAAGATTTTATTTATTTTTAGAGAGAGGGGAAGGGATGTAGATAGAGAGGGAGAGAAACAGCAATGTATGGTTGCCTCTCACATGGCCCTCACTGGGGACCTGGCCTGCAACCCAGGCATGTGCCCTGACTGGGAATCGAACCGGGACCCTTTGGTTCCCAGCCCGCGCTCAATCCACTGAGCTACACCAGCCAGGTCAGATTCAGCATTTTGGCAAGATTCCCCCCAAGGGTTCATATGCACATGGGAGTCTAGACCTTGGCTCTGAACCCAGCTTATATTGGGATCGCCTGGATTTCTTCTCTATTTGTTTTATTATGAAATATTTCCAGGCAGATAAAGAGTAACATAACAAATATTATAGACTTGAAATGCCTGTGTACCTCTCTCCTCCTCTGAAACTACCAAATAATTTAGTTTATACTTCCTGCTTACATTTTTATATTTTACTGACTGTATACTTATTCAAAACAATATACATGCCCTAGATGGTGTAGCTCAGGGGATTGAGCGCAGGCCTGCGAACCAAAAGATCGCCGGTTTGATTCCCAGTCAGGGCACAAGCCTGGGTTGCGGGCCAGGTCCCCAGTGGGGGCTCATGAGAGGCAACCACACATTGATGTTTCTCTCCTTCTCTTTCCCCCACCCTTCCCTTCTGTCTAAAAAGAAATAAATAAAATCTTTAAAAAAAAAATCTTAAAAAAACCCAATATACAGCATTGTTTGGAATGTTGTAAAATTTTACACAAAAGAATACCACACTGTGCATATCTTCCTGTGACTGGCTTCTTTGGCTAAACAATTTGTTTTTGAGATGTGTGTGTGTCGATACCTGCAGCTCTACCGCGTTCACTTACATGGCCGTACCCCCCTGTATGGATACCCCAGTGGCCCTCCATCCCCCCACTGTTGGGCATCTCAGTTGTTTCCAATTTTTAAACAACGTTGAAATGAGCGCCCTCTTACATGTCTCCCCGAACCCAGGGGCAATCACTTCCCTAGATCCATGCCCAGGAGGGCAACTGCTGGGTCATGACGTGTGCATCTTTATTTTGCTACATGTTGCCAAGTTTGCTTTCCAAAGTGAGTACAGCAGGAACTTCACTCTTGTTTCTATCAATTAGCCTGTCGTGACTGGTTTTGTGATGTGTTGTCTCACTGCAGTTCCAGGAACCTATCTATCAGCGATGTTCAGCGAGGACTTACAGCATACCAACCTACTCTCCCTTCCGCTGCGTGAGTCCTATTTGCTCAATATCCTAGCCAACACTTGGGATTGTCAGAAATTGGTTTTTTGTCGGTCGGAAGGATATAAAATGGTGTCTCGCAGAGTTGTGGTTGTAATCTGCATTCCTCTGATAACTCAATAGCTTGAACCTCTTTTCCTGGGCTTATCAACCATCTGAGCTACCATTTCTGTGATTTGCCTATCCCAAATCCTTTGCCCCTTTTTGTAGGTTGTTGGTCTTCTCTTAATTGACTTGCAGGAATAATTCATATATTCTGAATGTCAGTGCTTTTTCAGTTAACAAATTACTGATGTCTTCTTCCAGAGAATGTTTTTTTCTTTTTTAAGCTGTTTTCCTGATGTCTTTTATCATGTAGAAAATTTAAAATTCTAATGTAGATATTTTCAGTCTTTTCCTTGAATGATCTTTGTTTTTCTGACTTAAAAAATCCTTCACCATCATGATGTCATAAAGATAGTCTCCTATCATTCCTTGTAAAAGTTTTAAAGTTTTCATCTAAATATATAAATGCCCAGTTTTCACATTGACCTCCTCAATCAGAATCTTCAGGAGTGAAACCTAAGCACTGTCGTGGTTTTGTTTTTTTTAGAGCGAGGGGAAGAGAGGGAGAAAGAGAGGGAGAGAAACATCAGTGTGAGAGAGAAATATTGACTGGCTGCCTCTCGTACACACCCTGGCCAGGGACCAAACCTGCAACCCAGGCATGTGCCCTGACCGAGGACCGAGCCGGTGACCTTATGCTTTGCGGGACTATGTCCAACCAACTGAGCCACACTGGTCAGGGCACACTCATAGTTTTAACAAAAATAAATTCCAAAGGTAATTCTAAGACATGTCGGCAGATCTGTTCCCTACCCACTGGATGCCTATGAAAGTATCTCCTCTGCAAAGTTCCAGGAATGCGTCTCATCTCTGTCCCCCTCACTGGCTGTCCTTTCTTTTCTGTTCCCAAACTTGAAGTGGCCCCTAGGGCCTGTCCTCTGAGGGATTTGTCTAGTCATACAGCACTGATGTTACCGACACACTCAAATATGCCCCTCTGTATTTAACTAGGCTCAGTTACCTTTCCCAGTTCTCCCAGAAGCACCAGCAGCTCAATATGGCTTTTCCAAAACTCATCCAATAACCTGGTCCCATTTCGGTTGGCGCATGAGTATTTGCACAGTCTCCCAACTATAGAATCACCTTTGACTTCTCTCTGTCTTTCAAGATCTACAGTCAATCATCAAACACCATCCGAGATCATCTCGCACATCACCCAGCCCAGTCCCTCAGTCTGACGGACCCTCACCGTTTCACACGCAGACCCTGGCATAGCCTTGCGCGTCTTCCTGCCCCCTCATCATAGGAGCTGAGGGTGGTGGAGACTTCCAGGCCCGGAAGCTTAAGGACCATCTGGTGTCCCACCCATCATCTGTGATTGTGCATCCTCCATCAGACACTTGAAAACCAGCTCTCCAGTCTCTACTTACATACGATTGGTGATAACAAACACATTATGTCCCAAAGCCCTCCATTCTTCCGGGTAAACAGTGTTTTTCTATATTGAGTTGAAATCCATCACACCTTCATTTCCACCAGCTGGTCCTACATTTTCACCCTTTCATCTTCTAACGCCTCCTTCATCACGTACACACCCCCGCCCCCTGTCTAGTCTGGCCCGCCCTCCCCTGCCTCTCAGCGCTCCAGCCCTCTTTCCTTCAGCTGGCTGAGCTCCTTCTCGTCTCGGGACCAAGAACGCCTCCCCCACACTCCTTCTTCCTCTCCCAGACCCACCCCCACTCCCAGACTAGAAGTGACGGGACAGCACTGGATTGGCATCTGCCTCCCCCACTAGAATAGCAGCCCCGCCGTGGTGGGTGCCTTACTGGTTTCAGCCAATGCAACATTCTTAGTGCCTAACGTAATGCTTGGCTCAGAGTTAGCTCTGAGTGGGATTTTGTTCAATGACAGATGGATGGATAGATGGATGGATGAAAGGTAGCCAGCCCTTTGGGACCGTATAAAACAAGTTAAGATCACTTCTACAGGAAAGCTCTTCAAATAAATATTTGAGGAAAGTCATCATGTCCCCAAAGGGTTTTCTTCGCCCCAGGGGTCAAGAGTGACAGGGAGGGTGGGGTGAGTGAGGCTGTGCGGGTACCTGGAGAAGGGGCAGGGCGAACGCACGAACTACTGTGCAACTTCCTCTAGGACAGGGCCTGGAGAGATGCCCCGGCGCTCACGATTCTGCGGCGGGCAGCTGCATGCTCATGGAGTCTATCTTTGAGCATAAAAACACTTGCATGTTGCCTCAGGTTAAGCTCCAAAAATTCATCTCAGAGGCTAACCCGACGCCAGGAAAACGAGCAAACAAGGAAATGCTGTGGGAACCACCTCAATAAACAAGCTGTGACACCATTCCCTAGCCATTAGTTCCTGATGAAGCTTCCGTGTGCTGCGTCCAGTGATTGGCCCCTTTCCATAAATACGTAATATGATTAAGGGCAACTGGCTGACGCCGTAACTCTAAAAAGTGAATCAGCGGCAAGTGCCAGGCTCACCCCCCTGTATCCTTAAGGTCCTTGCAATTTATTGCATATAAATTACAGTTCGACAAAATATTTATTTTAAAATGCCACACAGAGAAAATAAAGAACTCTGACCCTAAACTTAAATAAAGGAATATCTACATGTGTACAGGAGTTACAGGTGCATACGTGTTGCCTGATGTTTCCTTAGCCTGGTCTAGCCCACTGCTGATTCACTGCCTGGTCTTAGGCAAGGAACAGCCCCTTCACGAGCCATCAGGTCTGCCACTGGAAAATGGGGCTTAATTAACTAATTCAACAAACACGGATGACTGTGGTAACGTCCTCATAGGGCTATTGGTTTTAACGAAAAAATGCACACGAAGCGCTTGGCATGGTGTCGAGTTGGAGCATGACCGCTGTTCTAACGGACGGAGGTGGTGCGGCCACGCCTCTCCTTTGGAAGAAGACGTGTGTGCGCTTGGAGAACCACACAAGGAAGGGGAGTGGAGCCTCCGTGTGGAAATGGGGGGCCAGCTAGACTTTGCTGTTACTGAAATGTTCTAGTTTTAGGAACATATCTGTTGGGGAGGAAAGACTGTCCCTCCACCCTGTTAGGTTCTATGGCTGGGGCTTGTGAATTAAACGGACTAAAGACAGACGAACAGGAGAAAAGGCACACAAGTTTTCTTTTGAATTTGTTGGGCATCAGGGCTCCACTGAAAAGCAAACCTAGAGAGGCAGGCAGACGCAGGCATCCTCACGAAGGGTGATGAGCCGTGGAGCAGTGACGACGCACAGGAAAAGGGGCGGGGCCCCCTGGGAGTGGGAACTCTTGGGCAGGTGAACACGTGGGGGAGCTGCTGGCCCCTGGGGGTATTCGGTCAGGCGTCTGCATGAAGACTCATCTCGGTGCCTCCTCTGTCTTCTCCGCCGATAGTGGTGTTCTCTTCTTCCCGGTACAGGAGGGAGGAGGGGCAGGCTTTACAAAAGGACATTTCTGCCTTCCTTCTAGGCAGATAGGAGGAGTGCAGAGATTTCTTCCTGTGTCTGCTTTTTCTCAGTTGCCTTCAGCTCGAAATCATCCTTAGGCCAAAGTGGCATATTTTCAGGTGGCCTATTCTAATCTCCTTCATAGCCAATACCAGTAGATGAAACATTCTTAGCCTCAAACAGAAAAGTAAATGCTGTAGAACTGACTGGATTTCACCTTGAGGTAACCTAGGAGAGGGAGAAGGCCCAGGCTAATTTTTGAATAATCTCTGCATCGCGTTATAATTTTCTAGACCAATTTGGACCCATTCCAAGCTTATCTGTCCTGTTTTCCTCCAGGCGCATTCAGAGCACGTAGTACAAGGAAAGCAGCTTACTCCGTGCTTTTAAGGTCAAACACTGTATTTGAAAGGTTTTCTAAAATGTTTACTTCACTAAGCTACTCTGATTCTGAGACAGTCTAAGAAAATGAAACCATGGGTGAGGGAGAGTGGTGAGGGAAGGGGGAGGGGGTATTCTTTAAAGAAAGCAAACTAATAGATGAGCCGAACGTATAGAAATATAGGAGGCAAGAGTATTTTCACAAGCACATTTGTTTCTAGAGGAGAGGACAAGAGAACCATCAGCCTGCTTCCACAGCCGAAGTGGGCTTTATAAAGATGAGTGTTGGCGGGCGTCCATTTAGGGCAGGCGAGCCTAAACTATTTCATCTTGTCCCTTAAAAGCAATGATGAAAAGAATAATAATATCTAGCCACTATTTATAGTGTGTCCTCATGGTGT
This sequence comes from Micronycteris hirsuta, assembly GCA_004026765.1. Taxonomy (NCBI): domain Eukaryota; kingdom Metazoa; phylum Chordata; class Mammalia; order Chiroptera; family Phyllostomidae; genus Micronycteris; species Micronycteris hirsuta. Next base: position 10,671 of record PVJI01008188.1, read on the forward strand.
TCTGTACTTTGAGATGAGGTGAGCACCAAAAATGGGTTGTCAGCCCCTGAGGACTGTAACATTTGAGAGAATAGAAAACTCACATCGTCAAAGGAATTCCGTTCTTAGTAACGGCATAACCTCCCTGAGGAAAAACCATTGCTTTTGGCAGCTGCCCCTCCAGGGCACGTCAAGCTCAGTGGGGAGCAGGGCATCCGCAGCTTCCGTTCCGTAAAGGGCCAGGATGTCCTGCAGAGCCAGCCCATTCTCCTTGCCGGCACAGTCTGTAGCTGCAGGTCATCCTTGAAGGACGAAGACCCACATTCCTCTCCCTTCACTCAGGCCATCTCCCTCCCTGGGGACCTCGCCGGTCCTGTGCCTCTGCGCCAACGACTCTCCAAACCATATCTCCAAATTGGCTCTTTCTCCAATGGCAAACTCCGACTTCCCACTGCTGGGCACGCTGCCCTGGGTGTTCCAGCAGCCCCAGCGCATAGCCTGGCCCAAATCCCAGTCACTCCCATGGCTGCATCTCTCAGGGTACCAAGTCCAGAGTCACCTCCGTCTTCTCTCACGCCCAACATCTAATCAGTCACCAGGCCCTGTTACTGCTCCCTGCACAGTGTCGCTTTCAAAAGTTGTAGGTTTGTATCTGTGTGTGTGTGTTTTATTCTTTGAAGAAATAACACATTCGCTTGGTTCAAAACTACAAGGCTGTGCAGGCAGAGCCCCTTCTCCTGCCCTCTCCGCCCCACACTTCCTCTCCCCACCTTCAGCCTGGCTTATTATTGTGTTATCTCCCAGAGCTGCTGGATGCGTTTTCAAAGAAAGAGAAATACACATCCCTTCCCCCCTTCTTCACACGAACAGCAGCAAACCACGTACAACTCTACTCCTCGCCCTTGTTATTTTTTCATTTCTTGTATCTTGGTGATCTTTCCAAACCAGTACCAAAAAGCTCCCGTATTTTTTCTTATGGCCACATAGTATTTTCTGTATCCAGCTCCCTAGGTAAATGACCACCAGACAACGCATAGCCTTGACTGAGCCATTTGGCCCGAGGATGTGCGCAGAATTCCACAGTGTCTCTGAGTCCCTTGCTCCTTCTTTCCATTCCCGCTTTCTCTGCTTTAGCTCAGACCTTCATTGGTGCAGAAGCCTTCTGACGGGCCCCTCTGCTCTATTCCCCTTAACTTGCACCAACAAATATATCTAGTGAGCCCTTTCTACACGCCAGATACTCTGCCAATACAGGGAAGGACAAGAGACTCAAAACCAACAAAACCGAACCAGCCTGTCCTCACCGGACCCACACAGTCCACTCCTGTCTCACGTCGTTATTGATGAGCTTTGGGAGCTCATCAATACATCCAAGCCCCCTCTTCTCCGTGTCTGCAGTCGGCCGGGAATGAGTGACAGGAGGCAGGCAGATGGAAATCAGTGTCAGTTTCCTCGCCGCCAGAGTTTCATCAGCTAACTGAGCCCAAGAGCCAAACGGGCTTCCTACTCCCCACTCTCCCTGCTGTGCAGACCTAGAACAGCCCCCCACCCCCGCCCCCGTGGGAGAGTCTGCTCTGTGGAGGGGCAGACGCCTGGTTGCCAGGGGATTTGCTGCATCAGGGGAGGCCGAGGCAGATGGGCCTCCGCACCTGACTCTAGAAGACTCAGGTGTGTTTTTCCACGTGGAAACGGGAGAGGAAACAACGCACATCTCTGTGGGAAACCAGGTGCCGAAAAAGTGAGTGGGGCCAGAAGGAAGCAGAGACAAGGCAGCCATCCAACCCTTCCTCCACGGGAGAGAAGCAGAAGCTTCTTCATGGAAACACGAGGACCAGGGGTTAGAATCTCCTCTAACAGTAAATGAAACAGCCTGCTTCCCCACACTGTGTTTTAAAATAAAGTGGCCCTTCACTCGGGAGCAAACTAGCTCTTTCAAGGCTTTTGGAAGCAGGGCTACGTGATGGGAGGGGCTGGGCGTGAGAGAAAAACGGGCTGACTGTGCAGCATTTGGGTCTTCGGATCTGGTCACCCCCAAAGCCTGATCTGTCCCTGTCCTTAGATTGGTTGCATGGCCCCACACATGCTCCTTTGTTGGCTTATGCCACCTTGAGTTGGTTTTCTGTCACTTACAATCAACAAGGCCCTCCCTAGTCCATTTATTCATTGGTTTCCTGGCCTCCCTACTGTGCACAGCTGTGAAATTAACTTTTAAAAATCAGAGCTCAAACCATCACTTGCCTGTCTCAAAATCTGTTCAAAACCAATGTCCCAAGGATGACGTACAACATCTTTCATAGTATGTCCCTCAATTTGACTTGCCAGACTTCCTACCACACAAGAGGCAAACCGGGACAGGCCGCCCAGAACATCCGCTCCCCCGTCTCTGCCTAATAAAATCTTCTCAAGAAAACGAAAGGAAGGAAAGGAAGGAGCTACTCTATTGTCAAGGTCCATTCCACATTATTCTCTCCAAAAATCCTTTCCTAAGTACCCTCTGTCCCCAGAGATGTAATGGGAGTCCTCTTGCACCTGACGGCATTTACCTAATGAACTTGTCTTATTCTATTTTGGATTTTGTGCTGTCTTTTCTCAGGGTGCTCTTATTAATGGCAAGACCGACCTTTCAGTTGCCCGAGTCAGAACTCCGTGGTCCACCTTCCACATGCCACCACCTGTAAGTTTACCGGGTACACTCCAATCTTCCTCTTAAATGCGTCTTAAATCAGCATCATTGCCCCTACTTACTATCTCTTACCTGCCCACTTGGACAGGTCTCCTGGCCACCAGCTTGATACTGCAATCCAGCTGCCCACAGACACCAGGTACCTTTCCAAGGCCCTCCCGCCCCCAGTGAATTGGCTTCCGCCTGCCTTCCAGACGCACTGCTCGCCACTCCCCAGGGAGCACCAGCCAAACCAGACTGTTTGTGGCTCCCTTAACACCCAGAGTGCTTCACTGCTGCTGGCCTCTGCACATGTGCCCGAATGTCGGGGAGGGTCTCCACGACCTCTGCCTGGGAAACTTCCTACCCTTCAAGTCTTCCCTCCACCGTGGATCTCCTTAGACTGCCCTAGGTAACAGCACTTTCTTACTCCCCCACTTAGTCTGGAAAGAGATGTTTCCTTTGCCTCCCCAGTGCCTAGCACAAGGTTCAGCACAACACACACGTGCTCAGTAAATGGTTGAATAGAAACTAGACGCCTTTTCTGGCAGAGAGTAGGTCTTTGTATCGCCACTGTTCCTGGCACAAGGCCCAGCTTTGTGCTTGGTCAGCTTGACGGGTGCCCACTGTGGTACCGTTATATTCTCAACGCCCTGTGGATGCTGGCATCCCATAAACACTTTGCTCCTGAGGGCACAGCTAAGCACAGTGAGGTTAGGTTATGGGCACTGGAGCTGGAGAGACCTAGGTTAGAACTCCTCACAGCTGTCACTTAACAAGCTGTGCGTCCTGGACGTGTCTCTTAACCTTCTGGACCCCCAGCTTCCTTATCCGTAAAATGAAGCAAACAGTAACTACCTCATCTCGGGTAGTGTGTGTACGTGCGTGTGTGTGCGTGAAGATAGGATGTCTGCGCAAGTGCCTGGTATGCAAGAAATAAATGTTTGTTGAATGAACGAGTTAATGAATGAGTGGCGCACAGACTATTCTTAAAGACACAGCTTTCCAGCACGTTTTCCGGAGAAACCAACATCTGCCTCTTGGTAGAATCAGTTTCAAGACCCCTCCACACTCAATCTCTAGACAGCCTCGCTAGCCCTGAGGCCGTCAATCACCAGGGCTCGGCCCCACCCCTAGCCAGGCTTACCAATAGGGCCCAGAAGACAACGGCACGGGTTGCTTCCCTGCTTCTTATAGGTTCTTCCCCAGTTCTGCCCGCCCCTTTGCCCGCATCACTCGCGCGATGCATTGTGGGGCTGGTAGTTTACAGCTAAAAGGCGGTGCCTGCCTCACAACGGTGAGGGCTGTAAATCTGCCTGCAGCTGGGAGAAAGACAGGGTGGGGGCTCTTCTCCCCACCCCACCTGTGGCAGGTGGAGCCTCTGCGTCCCTTCCCTCCCTTGCCGAGTGCCAGGGCTGCCCAGGACTCTGGTTACCAGCGGCCTCCAAAAAACGAGCCTCTTTTTGCTCAGAAAATTCAGTATTCACTGAAATTTGAGATTGCAGTTTCAAATCAAGGAAACATTCAATTCTCATATTCTCATAAATGGACTTCAGGGGCCATTTGGGGAATGTATGGTGGTAGCTCTGAAAAGTCAGCAGTGACTACCTAGTTTCTCTGAAGAATCCACTAGACAGCACTAGCAATATAAATTTATCCAGACTCCACAGACCTTGTCTATTTCAAACTGCATTATCTCTTAGCATCATAAAAGCTATCAATGGCTCCCCACTGCCCACGATATAAAGTTCAGAACTCTTAGCTAGGCATATACGGTGCTCCATAAATATTCTGTATTGACTGCTGTGCGGACACATTTTTTAAAGCAGCCTTTCTTAACATTTGCTGCACATGAGAAGCACCCGGGAGCTTTACAAAACATTGGTATTTGTGTCCCACCCTAAACCTCGGAATCCTGGTGGGGATGGGTGGGGTGCAGGCTTCTATATGTTTTTAAAGATCCCAGGGTGGTTCTCACGTGCAGCCGGGGCTGAGAACCGCCGCGTTGATGCCTACCAACATGGCTGGAACGTACTCTCATGGATCTGACCGCTCCCTTAGCTCTGCAGTTCGCTCCGTTTCAAGTGGTCTTCTTCACTCTTCCTGCCTGGCTAAGCTCAGCTGCTACCCTCTTCTCCCCTGTCCTCTAGCAGGTTTCTAACTCCCGCAGCACTGGGGGCGTGTCTGTCTCTAGCGGCCCTGGAGTTACTCGGTTACTGTGTCTCCCTGCAAAGGCTGTGAGCTCCTTCAGAAGAAGAATCCCGAACAGCCCTCTTTTAGCTACTCCAGAGCCACTGAATCAGAATCTCTGGGGGCGGGCCTCCGGCATAAATTGTTTCTTAAGCCCCACAGGTGATTCTGCCCCATGCCCCTGGCTACGAATTAGCTTTACAAAAGCCCTGGGTACCCTGAGCATCAGTAAATATTTGTTGCATTGAATGAATGAAGCATCTCACTTGTTTTAAAGTCAGTCACCTCTCTGCACCTCGTTGCCTTTGATTCCCCTGGAAAGCTACGCACCCTGCCTTGTACTACCTTCTTCAATCACTTACTCATTCATTCATCCAACAAATATCACTGCAATCACAACAAAACCCTGGGGATGTGGGAATAAACAGGGGAACACAGTCACTTCCCCATGGGACGTAGAATCTATGAACATATTAGTTACAGGATAGTTATTATTATCACTTCTGAATACTATTGGATACTTCCTCCCTCTAGATACTATTTGATATTCAAGGTTAAGGAAATCTCTTATTTTCTTATATCCCCAGTATGTTGCTGGCACACAGAAGGCATTCTGCAAATCTTTACTGAATCAAGGCAACGCATTTCATAGCACTTATCACCCATTAGTTAGCATTTCTCTGTGTGGTTACTTGATTAATGACTCCCTGTCCCTTGAGCTGTAAGTCCCCTGATGACAAGAACTGAATCTATTTTGCTCACTATGGGGGGGAGGGCTGGCTGAGTAGGTGCTCAATAAATATTGCTAAGTACAATAAATAAATACATGAAATACATCATTAAGAACAAAAATAAAATCTCCCAACTCAATATCCACTCCTTCTCCCTCCCTATGCTCCCCTCAAAAGGGGATTTTCTTCCTGAGCATTAAGGGATTTTAGGTTCCAGTGAACACGAGCCCGAACAGATAATGTTCCTTTTACTTACTTACAGGTTGACCTGGGACTCTACTTCAGGGTCTTTCGTTGGCCATGGCTGAAGGGACTGGATGCCAAAGGAGAGAGATGACTTTGCTTTCCACAGAAGGGAGTGTGCGACCTGACCCCCACAGGACCCCTTCGTCAGCGGATCCATCGGTGGGCCTGGAGGCTGGAGTGCTGTACTGGAGCAGAGGGAGTTGGGAAAGGCACTGAGAACAGAGAAGGAGAAGGGCGGGCCAGTCGCTGGTGACATTGGCACCACCCCCCAGAGGCCAGCCCGTTCATCAGTTTGGGGCCCAGGGGCCCCACCGAGCCCACATCACGCCCTTACGGCAGGAAGCGGGGCTGAGCATGCTCTGGGGGCAGAAGGCACTGTCCACACCCTAGCGTGTCCCTCAGCAATGAGTGATGTCATCCACGCTGTGCGGTCAGCGGGGGCCAGGGGACAAGGAGGACAGACTCACTGAGGAAAGGACAGCATTCATCCAGGAAGGGCCAGCCATGTCTGGAGTGCTTTGGGGAAATGATTAGTGGCAGGACCTCGTGCCCCTCACTGTGCTAGTCCAGGGAGCTGAGATTATGGCCTACTTTCCCACTGAAGTTTCCCAGAAAAGCCACAAGGAGGACTCACACTGGCAACAACACTGGAGACAAAGAGGACCAAACCCACATTTCCAGAGGACGGGTAGAGACTATGTAAGCAGTGGGCGATTGCTGAATTATGCACGGATTGTTTGCGGAAATACATTGAGAGCTGTGCCTGCTCCCTTCTGCGAGGACCCCCGAGGAAGGTGGGGAGGTGGCTGGGGGGCGGGGTGGCAGCGGGGCTGCTTTGCTGGGAGAGGTAGACACCCAGCTTCCCGGTCGGAGTTCCCTTCTGAGCCAATGAACGGCACTCTTCACTCACCTCTCCCTCGAGTGACCGACAGATAAGCAAAAAAGACCCAGTGACTTGAAAATGGGAAATAAAAATAAGCAGGAACTCTTTATAATGTCTTCTTTGTAACTTATTTTTATTGAATTTACTGGGGTGACAGTGCTTAATAAAATTATATAGTTTCAGGTGTACAATTCTATAACTCATCATCTGTCCATTGTATTGTGTGGTCGTCACTCCAAGTCTCCTCCCACCGCCATTTACCCGCCTTTATTCTCTTCCACCCCCTCCACCTCCTTTCCCTCCGGGCATCACCCTGCGCTGTCCGTGTCCAAGTTTGTTTGCTTGTTGTTGTTTTTTTCTTAATCCCTTCACCTTTTTCATCAGCCCCTAACGCCCCTCCCCTCTGACAGCTTGCATTCTATCTTTTATTTTATTTTCATCTTGAATTACTAGATTATTTCTGTGTTTTAGCCCTTTAAACTTTAAACTTTATTTAAAAACACTTAAGTGCTAGTTCTTTAAAACCCTTCCCATCATTTAATTTTATCTTTTTGCCATAACTTTACCCCTAGTTTCTGAGGTCTTTTTTTATACTTTCATCTAATTTTTTAGCTTCATTTTCTAACTGCTCAGATTCTGTCTCATCACTGTTAATTTTAATCCTTTTACTCATTTCAGTTATCTTTCCTAGTCCTAACTTCCTAATTTAAAACATGCACAGTCCTCTAATCTTCTGACATGTTTTATCTTAATTGTCTGGCTATTTAAAATAGTCAGCAGTGGAAGAACTTCTTGGAAAGCCAGGGGAGTGAGCGCTCATTTGCACGACTCTTTGGAATCCATGAAAAGAACCAAAAATTGCCCAATATTCAAAGAAAACCTGGTGAAACAAGAGAATGGCAATCCCCCCATGTTGTAACTCTGAAGATCTGTGTGGACAATAAAGTGTGGACAGACCGAAAGCGAACCCCGAGCTCTGCCTCTAATGTAGTAGTGAAATGAGCAAGTGCGCCCGTGGTCTGACCCCCCACTGTGGAGGCTGGGCACAGGCAGCGTGGGCCGGACAGGGCAGGAGCTGCTGCTTCGGCTTTCCTCCCACTGCCCCAGCTTGCTAATGCGGAGGGGCGGCTCACCTGAGCAAGGCTGGCTGAAGGAGAGAAGAAAAAGTGTATCTTAGGAGCTGTTTGAACTCTTGAACGATATTAACCAAAGGCCCATTTGAACCTCCTAAAAAAGGCCCATGAGTCGGAAAATCACACCAACTCAGGCCCTCTTTGGAGTGACCTGTTTGTCCTAAAGTGAGGGGTGGGGGGCACAGCTGAAAATTCAAGGGAAGTCCTGCCATGGGTCGCACACACCACAGGCACAGGGGACTGCAGATCGGGGGGAAGCCTGGGCAGAAAGGACAGTCAGATGGCCCGTTCCCACAGCCCCTGTACCCTTCCACCACCCAAGAAGTGTCAAGGCTGGAGCTCCAGCTCAAGGTCTGAACGGGAAGACTCGCTGGTGCTCAGACAAACTGGGAAGGGGCTCCGGGCGAGCCAGCCCGACCCCAGTCATGACCAGGCACGCACACACGCAGACGGAACTGCTCCGATTCAGAGACCAACAGGCAGGAATAACTGGCACGACCTATGAAATAAGGTTTGCAAAGGCAGGTGAGAGTACAGATCAGAAGATTTTTTAACAGGGATCAGACAAACAATATAAAAGCTTTGTTTTCTCAAGGAAACAAAAGAACAAGAACCTCTCAAAACAAAAGATCAAATAATGCAAGGCAGACTTAACAAGGCTCCAGGATAAAGCTGCCAGAATGTGGCAGGAAGAAAGCTGATTCACAGTGTGGAGGTGCTCTGCGGGGCCGGGGCGGCGGGGGAGTGGGCCTGTGGAGAAGAAATCAGGGCGCCTGTGCGGGCTCGTGTGGGGTTTTTAATTAGACTGGGGACAGCCCTCAGAAGCCACAGTTCCCAGTTTTCTCCTCCTCTGTTGTGACTCCCGAGCCCTCAGTGCGACCTGAGTGTTAGTATTGAGAGTCTAAATGGAGGACAGAAATGAGAAAAACCTGGCCTGCTTCACAGTGAGCCCTCCGCTGATGGCCGCGAGGGACCAATTGCAGTCACGGACAGCTGGGGGGCGGGGCTGCAGGGGTGAGCATCTGTGGTGGCAAGGCCAGGCCTGCTGGGGCCCAACACTGCAGCAAGAAACAGGCCACGAGGAACACAACTGTGGCTCTCATCTTTCTCAAACGCTGGCAGGTAGACCCCTGCGTACAGCAGAGTGACCTGAGAGGCAGCAAGGTCTCAGTTCCGGCTCCCGGACACGGCGGGCATCGCCCCCAGCACAGGCCAGGTGGTGCGGTTCACTGAGCATCAGCCCAACTCAGGGAAGAACTGGGAAACGGCCGGGAGCCACGCCCACTCTGTGAGCAAGATGCCTTGCTCAGCCTGCGGGCTGAAAACTACCTCAGCCCAAGTCCAAATCATCATTCTCGCCTCTCTTCACACCCACATCTGCTTTCGGGGTCTGAGCTGGCGCAGCAGCCAAGGGAGCAGTAGTCCCCTGCAGAGCGGGGGCACTGGGAAGACAAATTCCCTCTGTCCCCAAATCTAAACTGCCCCCTCCCTCACACAGCCACACCCTGTCCTGTACCCCTCCTCCTCCACAGCACTCAGCGCAATGCAAGGCTTCTCAGTTGTGTGTGTTCCTGCTGGAACACTGCCCGGCCTCGCCCTCCAGGTCAGCTCCATGGTCTTGCCCACGGTGTGCCTCCAGTGCCTAGCACAGAGCTGCGCTCAGTAAACAGAGGCTGAGTGGATAGTGACTATGAATGCCGGAACCACGAGGGGAAGAGTCATTTGGAACAGGGAGACGAAGCCAGGCTGATTTGGTCTTTCTTTCCTCATCCTCACCCGAGGATGTGCTTATTGATTTCAGAGAGGGGAAGGCAGGAAGAGAGAGAAACATCGACGCAAGAGAGAAACATTGATCGGTTACCTCTTGTACGTGCCCCATCTGGGGACCGAACCTGCAAGCCAGAAATGTGGTCTGACCGGGAATTAAAGCCGCAACCCTCCGGCTTCTGGGACAACGCTCCAACGAGCTGAGCCCCACTGGCCAGGGCTTGGCCTTTCTTGAATGAGGTCACTGGTGGCTGCAGTAGGCCACTGTGGGACCCGCCCCATGTTTTGGCCAATCTCTGACAGGCAGATGCTGTGTGAGGACTCACAATCGCAGGGAGCAGAGGATCCATCTGCAAAACACGGCCCCACACCTGGTCGATGGCAGTGATTCTAGAAAACACTTCATGGCTGGCAGCTCTTCCAAAGACACTTTTCTCTCTGGCCAAAAACCTAAGACAGGCACTTCTCTCCTAACTTCCACCTGAGCTGAGAGTCTGGAATCACTGTCACCTACCGCTGGAAAGTCCACTTCGAGCGCTCACCGGACACTTGGTTTCCCATTTTCACCACCTCACCCTCTGAAGCAGCTCTGAGACTGGCATGCTAGGAATGCAGTGGCACACTCACGTTCTGGAACCTTCCCTAGCGTGCCACCAACTTCTGATTAATGTGTCTAATTTATTTTTGCTAGACTGAAGAAAGATGCCGTGTGTGGCAGATACTGTGGGACCGCTTGCTCAGTACCCACTGCGACCCCACTCCAGTGTGCGGAAGCCGGAAAACTACAAGGTAACCGTCCTAACCTCCTTTGCAGCTCAGGGTTCTGCCTGGGATTCAGGTCCCTCGACTCCGATGCACTCAGGAGAGACTCTGATCTGGAGCAGAGCCAGGCAGATGCAGAGAGAGGACCCGGGGCACCGTTTGGCTTTTGCGGGTCACAACAGAGCTGTCATGGTTCTGGAGGCAGCAGGTGCTGGGTCCCGTCGCTTTCTGAAGCAGCAGTGACAGCTTTGGGGCTCAGAGCAGAGTCGGGAGTGTGGCTGTGCAGTGAGTGAAGGTGGCAGCAGCCTCTGGACCTCGTGGTTTCTTGTTATGAAGTGGCAGCTCCCCTGATCACGTGGGGCACGGCGGTTCTGGGGGCTTGGAGCTGCTCCTGGGACCTTGGACGGGCGTCTGCCGTCCAGCCTGCCAACAGCTTTGTGAGCACGTAATTCCCCATATCGCTGTTCAATCTTGTCTGCTTCCAGGAGGCGGAGCGCATTCTGTTGTAGGTAACAGATCACTGACTGACGGCAACAGTGACAGCTGTCAGATTGGATTTTGAGCTTGCCTGTGCAGAGCAGAGAGCAGTGCACAACTTCCTCCTGCTGGGTGCAACCGTATCAGTTCCAGTGGGCAACGAAAAGAGGCGGTGTGCTCTAATGGGAGTACACAGGAATGCTGCCGTTTGAGTGTGGAACAGAGCTGGATGGAGCACTGAGCTTCTCTGCTCAAACAGCAAGGCGGTGCTGACGGGGAACTAAAGAGCAGCACACTAACTGCAGATGCTTCTAAGGTCACTGCTGACCTGGAGCAGTGACTGTGTGCCATTGTCATGGGCCTGCTTAACGGGGCTTTGAGTCTTCTTTCCAGAAGGAATGCGCCAGCAAAAACTGTTGGACCAGCTCTGCGTGTTGCTGAGAACACAAGGAAGTTGAGAAACACTCGTCTAACCGATACATGCTTTCACGTCTCCAGTAATAAAGGTGATGTTGCGTCTTGCAGTGAGCCACGTGGGGCGCACTGGCTGCTGGGATGTACTTTGGTGCCCTGAGTCCGAGCTGCTTCCTTACCCACGAGCCCTCGGTGATTTCAGGTCTAGCCTGGGGCCAGGGGCAGAGCAGACCTGACTCCTTTTCAAATGTGGCAAGACAGCGATTATATCCTCCATGAATTTTCTGTTTCAAGGAATATACCTCTCCCCTACACAAATCTTTTCTCTTTACTGGATCATTCCCAGCAGATATAAATATCTTTATAAAACGAAGGCAAAAAAAAAAAAAGACCAAAAGAAAATCAAATCAAACAACCAATTTTTCAACTCGCACCCCGTCCTCCCCCACACAGAGTGGACGATGCCCAGCTCCTCTCCCTCCATTATCTCCTGAAGCCCGCCACCCTCGCCCTTCCCAAGGAACAGGTCTTGTCAAAGGCCACCAAGGAACACATGAGGCTAAGCCCAACGGCCAGTTCTTCGTTCTTCATTTTGTTTGACTTGTCAGCAGCGTCTGACACAGAAAAATCCTTCGCTCTTCGTCCTTTAACTGTTAACTTATACCAATTTCCCCAAATAAAACATGGTTTTTTTTTAAAGATTTTATTTATTTTTAGAGAGAGGGGAAGGGAGGGAGACAGAAAGGGAGAAAAACAGCAATGTGTGGTTGCCTCTCACATGGCCCTCATGGGGACCTGGCCTGCAACCCAGGCATGTGCCCTGACCGGGAATCGAACCAGGACCATCTGGTTCCCAGCCCGCGCTCAATCCACTGAGCTACACCAGCCAGGGCTAAATAAAACATGTTTTGATGCCATCAGGTATCTGTGACCCACTGGCTTCACCTTTAAGTCTCAAAGCCTAACTTTTATGTGGGATTCACACGAACAGCTAACAGATCATAGTCGTTCTTCCTGACCCGTGAAGTTACTCAGTGACTCCCTTCTCCCAAAGGCTCCTGCGATCCCTTTCCCCCGCATTTTCTGACCCTGCCCTATTCCACTGTGACTCACAGTCACCTTACAGGATAAAACAAGAGGCTTGATGCCTTCTTCAACATCTCCTACCCGAGGGCCCAAGCCTGCGCTGTCCAATCAGGTAGCCACGAAGCTCGTGTGACTATTGAGCACCAACCACGCGAACTGGGGTGTTGTGAGTGTACAATACACACCGGATTTAGGACAGGACGGGGAAAAAAGGTGAATCATCCTCATTATTTTTAATCTTTCTCCTAGCTTTAGAGACAACCAGGAGTGTGGCCCATATTTGCCCACATCTCCGCATTCCCGGGTAGCGTTAGAATTCCCCGCCCCCCCACCAAGAAAACCAGCAGCGGCTCCCCCTGCTCAGGCCAACCCGCTTCTGATTTTCTGATCACATTATCTGTCAGACCTCATCTCTGTTTAGACCTTCGGCCCTGGAAACCAGACAACCAAACATAATTTCTCATATTAACTTTCCAGAGCAAAACTAATTTGACTACTGTCTTCCTCCAAGAAAGGAAGCTGGTTTGTATTAACGTAAACTCTTAGTGAATAATAAAAGACGTTTTTTCTCCTTCTTGTCGAAGAGCAGACATAATATGAAAATTAATTTTCCTCTGTTGACCCTGGGAGCCAATACAAGACAGCTCTTAATAGTCCTTCCCAGGAAGTCTGCTGTTTTTCCACCAGAAGCTGGCAGCAGCAGACTTATTTGTGATGAAATACTTACAGGCCTGACTCAAACGAAAACAGTAACGACAGAATATGGAAGAACGAAGGCTATGTAAACAGCTCACGTTAAAATAGTTGTTTACAAAACTACCTGGAAAAACATGTCTCCAGGAAAAACAATAACAAAAAAATCTGTTAAGAATCTATGAGGCAGGAGAAACGGAAGGAAGAGGGAAAGTAGGTAGCCCAATGCATAATGGGTAATTGTTCTTTTCTGATCCGATTTCGGCCTGGAAAGCCATATGCAGGAACAAGGAGGCATTTGTTTGGCATCAAATATGTTCTTGCAAGGCGTGGGTTAGATGCATTACTAATAGGGAAGTCACTATGTAGGAAGCAATATTTGGGAAAGTAGGAAATATGTTGTTTTCCATTCGTAACTCACAATCTTCTGCCTATGCAGGGCTCTGCGCCCACTGTGCCTAAATGTGGTAAGCATAACTTAACCACTCAACGAGGGTAGTCTTTTATGACAAGAACTTAAATAAAACACACAGAAACCCCAATTCTGTGACTCTGGGGTGGCATCTATATTTCGGAAATGTATCTTCCCAGATATAATGGTCCATTTTTTTTTCCCTAAGCCAGTACCCATCCCTCTTATGGTAATATTGGGTTGGCCAAAAAGTCCAGTACGTTTTTTCTGTATGGTAGCTCTAGTAGCGCTTAGTTGTTTCAACTTCATTTGAAACAATTTTGTGACAGCTGTCATATCAGCATGCATTAAAAAAAACTTATCAAAATTGGTGAATTTTTGTGCGGCCATTTTAATATTAAGGAAGGAAGAAAATAAGCAACATTTTTGGTGTATTATGCTTTATTATTTCAAGAAAGGTAAAAACACAACTGACATGCAAAAAAAGACTTGTGCAGCATATGGAGAAGGTGCTGTGACTGACTGAAGGTGTCAAAAATGATTTGTGAAGTTTCTTGGTACTATTGACATTTTGGCCAAATAATTCCTTGCTGTGGGGCTGTCTTATGCATTGGAAGATGTTTAGCAGCACCCCTGGTCTCTACCCACTAAAACCAATAGCAGGAGATAGTTGACATATTTGAAATATCCAAATCAATAAAGTAATTGGTAAAAATAAAAAACATGCCTTTTATTTTACAGAAAAAACATAACACACTTTTTGGCCAACCCAACAGTACTGTGATTTTTTTCCTCTGGACAATCACTACTTCTTTGTCTCTTGTGGATGGAAGTGATCTAACCCCTCAGTTACAGGCTGGGCACATGACCCAGCCCAGTCAGTTAGCAGGTTTTATCCCTGTCTGGACAAAATGATTGGTTCAGGTATGAGCACAGAACCCAAGAGAGCCAATGAAGGTTAAGCCTGTAACATTCTCGAACCAATGAGACAGAGGCCCTGTTTTTCTGTTGGGATTGCACATTGGCAGAAAGTATGCCCAGAACAGTTAACTTTCTTTGCCTCCACGAGGAAAGCCCTTGGAAAAGGAGAAGGCCAACCCAGAAAAGAGACGAGACTCCTGATGACATCATTTGAATACCTGGACCTGTCCTCTCCCAAAGCTTGGTCTTCCCCAGCATTTGGCAGTTGCACGAACCAAGAATTCTCCTTGGCATGTCATGCATAGCTTTCAATAATCTTTTGAAAAAATTCAGCAGCTGGTCAGGCGCCAATCAGAAAAGACACCAGCGAGTTACTAGTCATGCTTGTGACTGAAGCACTGTCCTGTGGTGACGACCACCGGGTAGTCAGGAGGAAGACCCATGTGCCTCTGAGCCTGCGTCCTGCAATCTGAGCCTCCGTTGTCACCTGGAATCAGAGCCACAGGCATGAATGATGGGTGACAGGTACATGAGGTAAGCCTCGCCTTTGTAGCCAGAGAAAGGTAACAGAGCTGCCCGGTAACCACAATGCATGCCTTACCACGTGCTTATGTCCCATAGACATGATAGACAGAGGTTGGACGGCCAGCTGCAAGCGCTGCCACGGAAGAGATTCCCGTGTTACTCTAACAGAGCAGTTGTCAAAGTACGTCCTGGGACCGGCAGCACTGGTGTTACCCGTGAGCTTGGTAGAAATACAACCACAGGCCCACCCTGACGTAGTGCGCGTCTGCGGGGGAAGCCTCCCGGCGGTTCTCACGCACCCGAGCACCGAGAACCACCATGTCAGCCTAGAGAGCACCGGTCCTCCCGGTTTCCTGAGCCCCATCCCCGGAGTGAGCAGATTTGAGCTGGAGCTTGAGAATGTGCATTTCTAACCGATTTCCAGAGAGTGCTGCTGCTGCTGGCCCAGAGACGGCGCCCTGGGGACCACGGTCTGAGGGGCTGACCTCCGGGATGCCTCGGCTTCCACCAGGGCAGAGATTCTCTGATCTCTGGGATCTGCCTTGCCAGCTGATCCTGCTAGTAGGCAACGCTGTTAGTGCCCCGCTCACATGGGTCAGCTCCATGGAGTGCTCTGTCAAAATGGCCCAGCTCAGCCATGGAGGAGCAGTTAAAAATAACTCAGATTCATTAGCTGTATCCACAGTCACAAAAGATAACAGATATATTTTTGGAATATATCTTAAAGCAACAAACACAATAGGGAGCTCTATCGGCCTCCCTCATACAAAGCAGGTGTTTCTGTACCTCTCGTCTCTGAATCACCCCCAAAAGTGTTTTCCCAGCGTCCTAACCAGTACACTGCATACCTATCATTCTCCTCAATCCCTCTCTTCTCGTAGCTGCAGCTCAAAAATGGGAGAAAGAAAGGCAGGACCTTGCTCTGAGGCAAGGGGAGGAAGAAAAATTGAACGGGCAGAGCTAGGATTTTAACAAGGCAAAGGAAGGGAAAGGTGAACTTTTATATAAATCTTAATCGCTTTTGTCCGTAAATGTTACCATTAGTATGCTTCGTGCCAGATACTGGCTTTGGCACTTTGCATAAATCAGCTCATGTAAAGCTCTCCTCAGTACTGTGAGATAGGTGTGGCTGTCATTCTTCACATGAGTTATCCAGGGCTCAGGGGGGTCAAGCAACTTGTCCAAGGCCACACACACAGCAAGTGCAAGGACAGAAACTTGAACCCAGGTCTGCCTCATTCCAAAGGCGTAGTTCTCGAACGTTCTATGATATGCCTCCCTGCAAAATCAGGACACATACATCTAGGCACGTGGCTTCACAGGAGAAGTGCCTTGCTCCACAGCCTCTCAAGCGATTTCACAGCTGACCTTTCTCACTGCTACCTGCCTGGATGCCGCACACCTGGGCCGCACCATGCTCCTTCACATGCACTGTTCTGTGTTTGCTGGCCAGTTATCAGAGCTGACGGGGGACATTCAGCAAAGATAGTTGCCATCCTGAAAGAAATCCGTGTTTTTTCCTGATGTCCATGAGATGACTGAGTAAATACCGTTAGACCAGATTTGAAACAGGAAGCGGTGGCGTTTAAACTCGATAGGATAGGAAATGAGGGGTGAGTGAGGACTTTGGAGTAAGGGAGGCTAATCTGGCAACGTGCCCGCCAACGCGAACAGGTTCTCACTGCTGCTGCCCAGCAGAATCACCCACGGAAGTTCCCGAGCATCCACACACCCCATTACCATCCTGGTCTTTCTGGAACAACAGGCATGCGGTAGGGACCCACACACTTGCAAGGTTAAGAAGTTTCACAGGTTAATTCTTCTATTGGCAACAAAAGCCCATTCTGTCTGTCCAAAGAAGGCAGCTCTTCAGAATTTTACTTATAAGTAAGACTATTCCCATTAATAGAATAAACAGGGATTTTGTTTAAAAACAACAAAAACAGCCCTGGCTAGTGTGGCTCAGTGGACTGAGAGCCAGCCTGTGAACCAAAGAGTCACCAGTTCGATTCTCAGTCAGAGCACATGCCTGGGTTGTGGGCCAGGTCCCTAGTAGGGGGCGTGCGAGAGACAACCACACATTGATGTTTTTTCTCCCTCTCTTTCTCTTCCCCTTTCCCTCTCTCTAAAAATAAATAAATAAAATCTTTAAAAACATTTAAAAAAAAACCAAAAACTTAGGAGAAATTGTAGATGGACATTGATCTGTTTTAAGTTAGAGAAGTCTTTTCTAATTAAGCCCAAACAGGAGGAATAAATAGATCTGACTAAATTTTTTTAAAAGATAGTAAAAGCTTTATCAACAAATACCATAAACAAAGTTAAAAAGCAAATAATGAACTGCAAAAAATATTGCTACATATTTGACAAAAAATTCCCTCAACGAATAAAAAGCACTCCAATTCAATAAAAATAAACATTCCAAAGAAAAAATGGACAAAATGGATGTATATATTTCATTAAGAATACAAATTATAAATAAATATGAGAACTGTTTCACCTCCAATTAAACAAAGAAATTAAATTAAAATAAGATGCAGCTTTGGCAAATATTTGCAAATGGTAATACCTAGCATGGGCTGAGCAAAAACAGGTACATTTATGTATTCTTGGGAGAACTGTGAACTGGTACAATTTTCTAGTGGGCAATTTGGCATTATGCCAAATGTTCATTTTCTTGGATCCAATAATCCCATCACTTCTATATACTTATCTTAAGGAAATTATTACCTCTTCATACACAGGCTAATGCACATGGATTCAATGTGCCTTTAGTAAAAATGAAAACCTGGCAATAAACTGCATATACAGTAATGAAGGATGAATTAAATAAACTGTCCTCCAACAAACATAAATTATTTTTATCATCAGAAAGTGGTCATTGCCCTGGCTGGTGTAGCTCAGTGGATTGAGTGCAGGCTGGGAACCAAAGGGTTGCCAGTTTGATTCCCGGTCAGGGCACATGCCTGGGTTGCGGGCCAGGTCCCCAGTGGGGGCCACATGAGAGGCAACCATACATTGCTGTTTCTCTCCCTCTCTGTTTCCCTCCCTTCCCCTCTCTCTAAAAATAAATAAAATCTTTAAAAAAATTAAAAAAGAAAAGAAAGTGGTCATCATTATTTCTAAGGTTTGCATGATAATATCATGGAGTGTTAAATGGGGGGAGCGGGAAACCCTCTGGAAGCCAAGAAGTCATTTAGTCTTTCAGGTACAAGGTCAGGAGGACCAAGGAGGGGGTGGTAAAAGTGAGAATTCAAAGGAAGAAAAAAAATTCCTACCTGGTGCTATCTAATATTGTAAACATTAGTCATGTGTGGCTATTTAAATTTAAGTTAATTAAAGTTAAATAAAATTTCAGCTCCACTTCTTAGTTGCATTAGCTGTATTTCAAGTGCTCGAGCGCCGCAAGTGGCTAGTGGCTACCGCATCGGGCAGCAGAGATCACAGAATGATTGGAAAGTTCCATTGTCCAGCGCTGATGGAAACGTTCTTCCCCAAGCCTGGACCCAGCTTTGGGCTCGTCTCTTCACCCTCATCTCTTGGTACAACTTCTCTCGGCCTCACGTTCCAGCAACAAGAGTGTAGGCGCTGGAACGCACAGACCACGTGGGTCTGGGTCGCCCAGTCCGGCGGCAATGGCGTAGTATCACCCAGGTCACTACACACCGCGGAAGAGCATCGAGCGCGCAGACTGTTGACAGAGCACAGAGCTCGGGGCAAGGGAAGTCTTCCCAGAGGAGGCCGGGCAGGCATTATCCAACAAGGGAAGAAAAGACTATTCTCAGCAGAGAAAGGAGCATGAGATGAGTAAAAGCACAGATGAGGAAAAGCATGGCCTAAGAGAAGAACGACCAGCTGGTCAGGCCTTGACTCATTCAACAGAGGAAGTGTCTGTGATGGCCCAGGCCCCAGCCAGGTTCTGGGGACAGAGAGGTGGACAGGGCAGCAATGGCCCTGTTCTCAGGATGCTTATACTCTTGTCCAGCACTGCGGAGCACGAAGGGTGAGGTGAAGTGTGCGAGGACCTCACACTTCATATCTACGATCTTGCTTTGTTTTGTTTTATAGCCGAGCAAGCGAACGCTCTTTTTGGCCTCAGTGAGGACCAGAGTCCTTTCTCCTATCTCCTTGTTTCCCACTCCAGTCCCATCACTGCAGAGGGAGACGGAGGGTTCCCGGTGGCCGGCTGGAGGTGGGGGTGGGGTGCCTAGGAGGAGCACAGCTGACAGTTTTGGTAAGACCCCTCCTGCGGCCAGTGAGGATGTGAATTGGAGAGGAGGGAGAAGAAAGACGGGAGGTCTAATGGGGAGGCTGCTGGAGTCATCTAGAAGAAGCGCGGGGAGAGGGGATGGAGCTGAAAAACGGCGGGGCCAACTTTAGCGATGTTGGAGCGGGAGCAGGCACTCCAAGTTAGGAAATTGCTCGCTGAGGGCAGGAGTCTGGCAGAGCGGAGGGAGCGCCGTCCAGGCCGTGTCTGTGGGTCAAGGTTCCAGGGAGGAGAAGGAACTGAACATCTCAAGGGAGTTCCCCAGGCCAGAGGAAGGGGGCCAGGCCGGGCACGGGCACTCGAGGCGGAGGAAGGGAGCCGGCGGGTCAGAGGCACAAGCTGCCCCGCCTGCTGGGGGCCGCGCCGCGCCGGGATGGGCGGGGCCGCGAGGCAGCAGGTGTGCGCGGTCGGCAGGGCGAGGATGTGGAGCCAGCTGCCGGCCCGGGTCCTGGGGCAGCGCGGAACGGCTCCCGGGAAGAGGGAGACCTTACTGGGTTTAGTGGAGCTATTTCCCGACCTTGTCCTCGAGCCGTTTATAAGAGGTAGGCAGGCGCATTCTCTGCCCAGAACCACGGCTTTGCTCGGGGCCTGCCACAGAGCCGACGCTTTGCGGGAGTCTCGTTAGGTCCCGGTTCCCGACGCTCCAGGTGCTGCTCTGGAGCGACCCCCTCCCGCACCTCCCGCTCAGGCGCCCCAGTGCCCCTCAACCCCCGTCCGCTCGGCCCGGGCTCCTTGCCCGATACCCTCAGACCGCCCGACCCCGGCGACCCCTCCCTGAGCTGCCGTCTCGCAGCCCTTGTTTCCCTCCGACCGTCACCCCCTTTTGCCCCCCGAAACGCGGCCGTCTCCCGCTTCCGCCCCTCCCGGCCGCACCCCTCCCGGCCGCGGTACCTGGGGCTCTCGAAGCTGCACCCCCTGCGCCGCAGCGCCGCCCTCTTCTGCCGCAGGAGCGCAGCGGCCTCCCCACCAAACTCCGGCTCCATCGCCCCGGGCGGGGACCGCGGGCTCGGGCGCACTCGGGTGGGCTCGGGCTTCGGCGGGGCTCGGCGGGGCTCGGAGGGCCGCTCGGCTCACGCGCCGCAGCCCACGCCCCGCCCCGCGCGCCTCCGCCCCGCCCAGGCCCCGCCCCTAACTTCGGCCCCTCCCACTCCTTGCCCCTCGCAGGGGTCCAGGCCCCGCCCTGGCCTCCCCACTCCCCGAACTTCAGCCCCTCCCACTCCACGCTCCTCCGCCGAGCCAAGTACCCGCGCCACCACCTCCCGCACTCCTGCCACGCCCTTCTCGCGCCGGCCCCCCTGGGTCCCCGGTGCTGGCTCTCCGCACCTCTGCTCGGCCTACACTCACACAACGCCCACTCTACAAGGTCCACGACCCCTCCCCTCCCGCTTCTGGCCCCTCAGCACTGCCCTAGGCCGCACCCACCTTCCGCTCCACTACTGAGCTCAAGCGCGGTCCCAGCCCTCACTCCAAGGGTCGGCTTTCTGGAGCGTTGCTCCTTTACAGCTCAGTACCCTCGCCCTTTCTAATGAAGCACCGGCTCCTCTATGAGCCGCCCTTCCCCGTGCGGATCCGCCTTTTCTCTCCAAAGCCCCCAGACTGCAGAGCTCACTCCAGCCGCCCTCCTCGACCCCGTGGGGGCCAGGGCTTTGCCCTCAGCCCCGCCCCAATCTGGCCCCGCCCGCGCTCGTGGCCCCGCCCATTCCGTCTCAGCTCCGTGGGTGCCAGGACCCTGGTTCCCTGTGCGCAGGAATACCATGCCCTCCTTCGAGGCTGAACGGGCATTCTACTGCACAGTCGGCGTTAGCTCACGGATCTCTCCGTTCACCGGAGGAGATACTGCAGTCTCCTGGAGGTCATTTGTGACGCCTGTTGCAGTGAGCCTGGGGGCTGAAGCTTTACAGAGTACCAACATGGGTTCAAGTCTTCACTGCATCATTTTCCAGCTGTGTGACAACCGCCACAACCCACAATCTTCACCTCCTCCCAAGTCAAATGCTCTCTGGTCTGAGTCTTAGACACTACACTGGGGCCGAGAGCAGCGACCTCATCTGGGTAAAGCTGGGGACCACCATGCCATCTAAATTGTGAGGGGGTGGTGCATTAGGGTCCCTCGGTTAGCAGGGCTTGTCTCTGCTGGGGAAGTGTGGCCATGCTGGCCTGGAAGTGGGGTGGTGGAGTAGAGCCTGAGGAGTGTGTGGGGAGAGCTTGTGCTTGGAGAATCGGCCACTGCAGCGCTGGAAGGCACTAGCTGGGAAACTG
This sequence comes from Micronycteris hirsuta, assembly GCA_004026765.1. Lineage (NCBI taxonomy): Eukaryota > Metazoa > Chordata > Mammalia > Chiroptera > Phyllostomidae > Micronycteris > Micronycteris hirsuta. Next base: position 32,078 of record PVJI01008188.1, read on the forward strand.
AGGCAGGCAGGGCCAGGGGCTCCCTCATCAACCTGGATCAGGCCCCTCCCTGGTGCATGCTGCCCCGGTAGCTTGCTTTCCCAGGACTCTTTTGCTTGCTGCAATGTCCAGCCCAGAGGCCAGTCTGGAGAGGGAATGAAGGGGAGGGAGAGAGATGTAGGGGGCCTCCCATTTCTCCTTCTGGCCTTGAGACTCCACTTTGGTCCTCCCATCAGGTCTCCACGAGACAACCCTTGTAAAACAGCCTCCCTGCCCTGTAAGACAGTCTCCTGTTCTCTTTTAAGCAAGCTTGAGTGGGTTCCTGGCTTTTGCTCAGCATCATGAATTCACTCAACGTGTCTTTCCAGACTTGGGTCCCATTACCCCCCCAAGTCCTTCGCTCACTGAGACCGGGCAGGCTGCTGATCCCGACCCCATCCCGCTTCCCCTCCTGTCAGTCTCTCTGCCTTCTCTGCCCTCCACGTGTCCAGAGATCTCGGAAATGAATCTCCAAATGTTCGCTGTCCTCTAAAGCCTCTCCAGATCCCCCGCTTCCCTCCCTGAGTATCCACAGCGCCAACTGTCCTTCCCAACGCCACTGCTCCTATGTCATTTATGTTCTATGAACCTCTTAACTGGGCCCTGGCCGCCTCACACCCCCTTCCTGTCTGTGTCTGGCACAGCAACTGTTTACTAAGTGAAACGCACGTGACTTTAATAAATTGAGCAGTGGTCATTGGAAAACACATTTAATTTCAAAGTAAACAAAGATGTTTGTACATTAAAGTATTTAATTAGTGAAACAATTATTATCAGTGTAACAAGCTGAAAAATACAGCAACTTGATACAAGACTGAGGTAACAAAATACTTCACCAAAATCTAAAGAACCCCGGAGAGCTGACGGGCGTTATGGCGGGTGAGACAGTTCACAGGAATCAGAGAAAGTCCTTACACAACCGCATGCAGGGAGTCTGCTGGGAAAAGGCAGCCCGAGAGAGGGCAACAGATTCAACAAGAAAGGGGTTAAAAGGTAGAAACTGATTTTCAACTTACTTTGAAGAATACGTAAGAAATTGGTACTTAAAATACTCTCTATGCAACATTTTGAATGCTAAGTGAAAAACCATGCATTTTGGCACAAAATTTATTTAAAGATTATACCATACAATAAATTAACCACTATGTTTCATTACCGAATGGTCACAGTAGTTCAGAAATGGGGGGAGACATTAGTGGTTCTTGAACAAGCAGACGCTCCAGGGCGCTGCTGCTGCCGGCAGGGGCCTCGGCTGCCTCTGGCGTGCACCCCGCTGCGCAGCCTGCGCGGTGGCCCACGGTGCGAGGTCTCAACACTCCAGAAATGCGGCTCTTGCTCACACTGTGCTTGCACTTAACGTAAATTAAAGCCAAAACCACCTCTCAGGTAAATACTGTGAACACACTTGACCCTGCTCTCATTCCACCTCGGAGTCCTCGGTGTGCCCGACCACAGCTCCGCACCTGCCTGTTCGGCACCAGCCAGCCTCTAGGACAGTGACTCCAGTGAGTCCGCATTGCCCCTGAACTCTCAGATCAAGAGGCTCTTCAGTCTGTGGGGCCTCTTGGAGCCTCTGTGGAGGAATCTGCACAGGTTTGTGCTCCGTGCTGGGAGACAGGCAGGGCCTCGCCGGGGGGAGAGGCAGTGCCAGGATTACTTGTTTGTTGAGTGGTCAGCTTGTCGAAGGCAGGATCGGTCTCTCTTGCTTTCAGTCCCTTATATCCCGGGGAGAGCCTGGCACACAGGAAGCACTCACTAGAGATGGGAGCAAATGAATGCATGGGTGGTTTTGCACAGAGAATCTGTTCTTTCAAAGGGACTCGTTATTTTTTTCTTCTTTAAACATGAAATCACCCAACGTGTCAGTGTGATGTGGGGCTGATTAAAGTCATTTATGAAGTCACTGAAAGTAAGTGAGGTTGTGTTTTTGGCAACGTTCACCTGACTGCAAGCATCAGCGATGTGGGAGGAGCGCTAGGCTCCACCTGCCAGATGGCGTCCTCACAGGTACACGCCGTGGGCTTCGGAGGTGGGAGGAAGATGAGGAAAGAAATACTGGCCATCTTGGCAAGACAAGAAATGTTTTATAAGTTCAGTTGGCAAGAGTGAGTGGGGTTCTTTCCCAAACAGAATCCCTTCAAGTATCTTCCTTTTCAGACTCGACGGTGGGGCAGGGTGGGGAGCGGGCTTCCTCGGGGAAACAGAGAACGCACTTTCTCGCTGAGCATGCTCAGAACTATGCTTCTACTGCTGTCTGTCAAACCAATCCTCCAGGAAGTATTTCAGTCATCAGAACTCACTTGGTTGACCTTGAGTTACAAAACATGTTCGACAGACAGGGGTTGGAAAGTACTCCCAGGAAGAGGGAGGGGGCTGTTCTTGGGCTTTGTAATGACACCAACGACCTACCTACTCCCGTTTGTAGACAGCATTCTGTTAAGTTTCCTTTTGGGATGTCGTGACCTGGTAGCTTTAAAAAAAAAAAAGATATAGCCTACGCATGCAAGACATACCATCTCCAATGGTTTCACAAACATCTGTGCACTATGGACATAGAGCAAAAACCAGAAACGCTTCCCTCCAGGGTCAGAATCCACCCACGGACTTTCCCCCGTGGGCTTTGTGCCGCCCGGCCCCTTTCGGCCCAGCCTCGCGGGCCTCCTCCCCGGCAGCCTGGGGGACAAACCAATGCTGGGAAGCCAGTCTGCGCTTCACTCAGACGCTTGGCCCCAAGCCACTGCTGGGGGAACCCAGGGTCTCTCGGCTTGTCTCCAGGACTCTCCTGGTAGTTCAAGGTCTATACCAGTTCAGCAGGGACTTTGCCAACGTGCTCTTCAAAGATTCTTCAAGAATCCAACCTAAGAATATTTCTAGGAGGGGACATGGGATCAGTGTCAATTATGAAGACTAACAAACACTTTGAGAAGAATAGCGATTGTGCTGTTTCAAAATGGGCTTGGAAGAAAACATTTGTGGAAGAGAAGACAGATCTGTAAAAGGCAAAAAATTATCTGACTTCGTGGAGCCTGAAATTCTGAGGTTTTTGGACTGACATCTATAATATGCCATGTGAGAAAAACCAAGGACAACTGAGGAATGGAGAAAATCAAGGAAAATAAGTTGCTGATGTGCTATTCTTACACGTTCATCCAAACTTAAGACTTTTAAAAAATTAACAGGAGGAATCAGATTGAACGCAGGTTCCAGCCAACCGGACCGGTTCCGGTGAGACGTTTGGGGTGTTTGGTGTCTTCACGCGGCCTCTGGGTGCTGACTCTCCGCCGTCGCTCCGCATCGGGTGTGTGCATCAGGTGTGTGCATCAGCTGTGTGCATCAGGCGTGCGCATCCGAACCCCAGCTGTGGGCGCATGCGCACGGTGCCGAGGGCCACGGCGGGACGGCCGCGCCTGGACCACTGCGGTTTCTCCCGGCAGGAAAACACTCTAGGCTTCGCTCCAAAGGAGGGTTAGTTACTGAACCCAGCGAGGCTCGACCACAGGAAAAGACCCCGATGACAATCTTCCCTCACCAGTTCGTTCACATTTTCAGAAACGTTGTCATCATTCGAGCAGAATGCCCTGGTGGGTCCTTTGGTTGTTTTGAAGTGGACCGATGGCGGCACACCGGCTAAGACGTCGCTCTGAAGCATCCGCCCGGAAACCACTGGGGTGGGAGCTTCGGAGCTGTGACAGCGACGAGGACTCAGACTGCTTCTTTCCAAATACCGTTTTAGGGTTTCCTTCTCAGAATTAAGACGCCCAGATTGGGGGAGGGGATTTGGTGATAAAGGTACCATAAATAAAGTTAATCTTTATTCATAATTTTTAATAAAAATGTATTTGTGCAAAACAAAAGTCACTTGCAAATAGGACAGTGACAGATAAAGGATGTTGTTCATGTGATGAGCTCGTCACTGAGTGTGGAGCTGGGCCGTTCACTCCCCAGGGCTTTGCTCTCTTGTCACCATGGTCATCAACAATTGTGCCCTTGAACTTGCTGGTGACTGGATTGGGGGCAATACTGGGGGAGCCTAAGGCCTCAGTGTCACTCAGCTCCCTGGTGTAATCAGGGACCCTGGCGGGCCCCGCCCTGGCAGTGGAGGCAGAGGGGTGAGACGTCGGGAGCAGAAATCTTGGCCTGCGGGGAGAGGCGATGCAGCTGTGCGCTGTGAGCGTGGCAGCCTCCGAGCTGCGGCTGAGAAACGGGGAGAGGCGCCCCAGCTTCCCGCATGGGTGAGGTGGGGGGAGGGAAGAGAAGGGCCCTCAGACCCCGAGGAAAGGGCAAGGGAGGAAGCAAGCAGGCCAGTGGCCCAGTCCACAGTCCTGCAGGCGGGTCCTGTCTCAGAAGAGCTGACACCGACAAGGCCTGGAAGGGCCCCGGGCCCAGGACGCAGGCCTTCCAGAGGAATAGCACCCATAGGAACAGAAGACGAGACACGGTTTAAGGCATTGTTTGTTTACAGTAAAAGAATGCAAGGGACCCTTAACACAGGAGGGGTCTGGGCTCTCACTCCGGCCTTTCTTGCTGGGCAAGGCTGTCACTGAAGGTAAAGCAGGGCCTCCGGGCCAATGGGTGGATGACGTCACGAGTCTTGTGCCAAAATGCATGTTTCTTGAAGAGTTCACACTCGCTCACACGCACACGTATATGGCACGCACACGCAGAGGGCGCTTCTGGGTCGTACAAAATCTGAGGGAGCCCTGTGGGCGAGCAACCCCGTGCACTTGGGGTGTGAAGAGCCAGTCCCACAGCCTGTCCCTGCTCTCCGGCCCCTCACGCACGGTGACACTGTCCGCTCCCGTGAGCAGGCGAAAGCCCTGGGGACCCAACATGGGCCGAAAGCTCTCTAGTCGCAGCAGCAGCACCTGGCGGACGGACGAGGCCCAGAGAGGGAGTGTGGGTGCAGCTGCTGACGGGTGTCATGACAGTCGCTGGGGAGTGGCAGCAGCCCCCGCACCGCGGGGCCCTCTGGGCCGCGAGGCCACAGGCCACGGCCCCTGCAGTCCAGCCGGGAGTCTCCCAGCACCCCGGCCGATGGCCCGTGCCCAGGACTCGCACTCACCACCAGTCCCAGGCAGGCTCCCGGAAGCCTCTGAAGTCACGCCAAGTTCCGCAGAGACTTACTCAAATGACATAAGGTTTGCAGGTACCTGGAAGAGAAAGCTCAGCCTTTTGTCAAAGTTCCAACCTTTCAGATGGGGACAGGGATAGTCCCTAAAGGACGGGACTGGGCCTTGCCCAGTTAGTCTGTGAACGAGCAGGTCGGGGGAGGGGCACGGCAGTAATGGCCACCAGCACCCGTTAAGTGATGGCTGTGGGCCAGGCACCGCTCTGAAGACATCACATGCATCGTGTCCTCGCGTCCTCACAGCAGCCCTGTGAGGCAGGACGGGAGAGTCCCCGTGACAAGAGACGAGGGTGCTGAGGCTTAGAGAGGTGAGTGAACAGCCAGTACGGGGCAGGGCTAGGACGCCAGACCCACGCCCTCCACCGCTGTCCCTGGGTCTGAATGAAACTGGGGACACAGATCCCGCACGAACAGGGCACAGGGGCAGCAAGACTGGGGAGATCTGGAACCCAAGGCCTTCGCACAGTTATGTCCCCAGGACAGGATCCCAGCTCCCTGGACTGGGGGACCGCCAGGCCGAAGGTCAGGGCGTTACCCCCTTCCCTCCAAGCTGCTGACATGCCCCCAGCCCCGGGACCCCTCCCCAGGCACTGGCACAGGCGGGACGGGGGAGGCTTCCAGGAGGTTTGAGGAGAAGCAGTTTCATCAAAAACAAATCCATCTTGGTGTCAATGTAGTCGGAGCGATGAATTGAGAGAAGTGCATCTCCTTGCACCGGGAGACAGTGACGAGAACGGGGACTGAGCGCTGCTCGAAACAGCGAAAGGCAGGAGACCGTCTGGGGCTCAATGAGAGAAGAACTGACTCTAAACGATCAGGGCGAGTCAGTGAACGAAAGCTACACACGTGGACACAGGGGAATCTCGGGAACACACTGCAGGAGGAGAGCAAGTCGCAGGAGCAAGACAGTTACGGTTCCATGTACAAAGAAGTTATAAAAAACGGGCCCCAGACAATAGAGAGGAATACACGTGTGCCAACACTGCACAGCGACGGGGACCAGGCAAATCAGGAGTGACGGGGGCGCGAGAGCTCAGGGTTACTACAAACAATCGCAAGAAACTTAATCCCCCCCGTCAGGGAAAACTAATCTCAGTTGCTGGGACGCCCCGGGAGTAGGTGCCTTCCGGCGCCCCGTCCCTGCGCCCTGCTCGCGCACCGCCACACGGAAGACCGTGGCCTGCTGAAATCGCAGAAGTCAGTTCCTCTGCTGTGGACTGTTCAGCTGTTGCCAATGTTTTACTAGTATAATGCATGCAGCCCACAGTGGAAATACTTGGTAGAAAGTAAATTAGAAATAAAAAGGGAAAAGAGGAGAAAAATAAAAGGTCCTCCTCCCCTAGGTCTAAAAATTGGGACACACACGAAGAACAGCAAAGCCTTGCCGTGGCCACACACGAAATCCACCCACTGGTCCTTCTGGCCGAGCGCCTGCTCTGCCGCGTGGGTTTGACCCAGTTCCCGGCTACCTGCCGTGACCTGCTGCCACGCCTGGCTGCCTCCCAGAGAGGGACGGCGGGCTCTCTCGGACCGTGGCGCTCCCGGCTGGGGCCCCAGTGCCGCCACGGCACGCGGCGAGGCCCTGCTCCCTCCCCTTCCCCACTCTGCTGGTGGCCTGCCTCGGGCCCCAGTCCCTGTCAGTCCAGCCTCCTGCTCCCCGGTCACTCAGCGCTAATGAGGGGACCCAGACATGCATGGTGTGACCCGCACGGTGGAGGACAGGATGCTCTTCCTCTCTTCATGTGACCTGAGGTGGCGCCAGCCTCGTCCAAGCCCTAATGCCTTGTTCACTTAGCATCCCCTTGAGGTGAGTGGCCACCAAACACCGCAACCCTGGCTCCCCTTCGTGCAGAAGGGCAGCTACACTGTTTAACGTGAACAGTGTATGTGAACGCTTTAGAAAGCAGAGTTGTAGTTTCTCTTCTATCTTTTAAAATTGGACACGCACAAACATGCCCGTAATAAACATGTGCATGTATCTTAACACAAAGGAGGTCGCCCTGATGTGTGTTTGACACTCTGCTTTCTCTCTCTAGTCCTGGCGCCTTCTGGAGATCACAGACCTGCCTCCGCCTTCCCGGCCACGCAGGCGAGGCCTGACAGGGACTGACTGAGGGTTGCCGGGGCGCCCAGGGCTCCTTTTCTATCAAGGACAATAGCAGTGTGCGTCTAGCCACACACTCTGTGCGCTCGTGTGAGCACACCCCTCGGACAAATTCCAGCAGGCAGGTAGGTGAGTTAACAGATGAACGCGATTTATGCTGAGCTTCCCAGTGGTGCCTCAAGTGTATTCCTGTATGGGTCTTGTCCCACTGTTCATTTTGTCACAGACCTTCTGCTAATTCTGCTTTCTAGTTTCTTATCACCTACAATTCGATCAGCTTATCACGTGTCCTCATCTATGTTACAAAAGCAAATCCTGAACAGGACCACACTGAGCACGGAGTGAGGGCACTCATCACTAGAGACCTCCCTGCCGCTTGGGAGAGCAGCTCTGAGGGCCAGGAAGTCAGCAACCCCGTGGTGACTGGCACAGCAGAGGGCCCTCCCCTCTGGACCCACGTGCCTGGGCTGCTGTGAACTCAGCTGAGGTCCTGCTGCCTCCCAGCTGCTCCCACTTCCTCCCGGAAGCTGCCACCATCTACTCCAAGCCGAGTGCTCATTCCCCGAGGAGAGGAGCCCAGCTCCCCAGCTCCCTCTTCTGGCGGATCCCTGGGGAACCCGGGTTGGCACCAGCAGCCTGTGCTGCCTGCACACCCAGCTCCCAGGGTCTGCAGGCTCTGGCCTGCTCCTGGCTCACGCTGAGGGTGGGGGAAGCCACGCCTCTCCCTGGCCAGAGGCCCCGGGAGGTGTGGGGCGAGAGAGCTCAGGGGTGGCAGGGCAGACTCCGCTGTGGGGCAGACCTGGGCCGGCCCCCCAGTTAGTGCTGCCACTTTCTGAACCTCAGCGTCCTCGGGGTAAAATGGAGACTGTGAGGGGACCTGCCGCACCGGGATGTCGGGAGGACTGGGCCGATCCCTGCCTGGGAAGCCTTTTGAGCAGTGCCTGAGGCTGGGCCCAACAGACCACAGCCCCGTTCAGCAGCAGCGCGGTGGGCTCTCAGTACATTAGCCGTCACTGTTATCGTTCCTGAGGACAAAGGGGCCGGAGGCTGGCCAGTCCCTCAGCAATATTCCCATGAATTGCTTTTGGGGGGGATGATCGAAATTGACACTGGCCTGAACCTTGGGGCGATGCAGCCCCTGCCACCTCAGTGGCCCCGATGGACACTTCTGTGCATTTCCCTCAGTGGGCAAAACACAGGGACTAGATTCAGCGCTCTGGTCTGAAGCCGGGCTTTGCAGCGAGCTGAGCAGGGGGCGCCCTGCCCCATGGGAGCGTGCCTGAGAGCCTGGCTGACAGGCTCCCAGGGAAGGAGGGAGCCCTGGTGTCCAGGGACCCTTCGTCCCAAGGGTGGGAGGGGTGTTTCGGGTGCCAGGCAGGGTCCTGGGGACTTTACCTGAGGCCTGTTGCTTTTGCACGCGTCGTCCAAGTGCTTGTGCCACAGGATGGCGTGGAACCGGGAGCCGGCCTGGAACTTGTACACGTTGCCTGGCGGGCAGAGGGGCGTGGGCTAAGGGGGCGAGGGTCACGCAGGAGGGTCTGCCTGTGACTATGACGTGGACAAGGGTAACTAAACTAAGAGAGGTCAGGAGCAGCCCGAGGCAAGGCTGTGGCTTGCTGGGGGGGAGATGCCGCCCCCCCCCCCCCCCCCCCCCCCCCCGCCCTCTGCCCTGCTTCTGGGCTGTCCCTTTGGACCAGGGCTCTTAGCTATTTTTTGGCCCATGGTGCCTCTGGCTCTGGTGAAGCCTGTGGACCCTTCTCAGAAGAATGGTTTCAAATACATAAAACAAAATACGAGGGAAATCAATACTGAAATACAGCGATCAACTACTAAACAACAAATGAATGACGAAGCTCTGTTTGAGCTTCTTTATTCACACGTGAACACAAGACCCAGGGCAGGTCTGAAGCTGCCCTGCAGCTCCAAAGAGAGGAGCATAAATGGCATTCTGAGATGCTGCAACAGTAGGTGACCCGGGAATTCCTGCGGCTTCTCTGCGAGATAAAACCACAGGTATTGCAATTATTCCAGCAGTTTAGGATCCAAGGCCTGGGCACTCAGGGTTTTGTCCTGGGACACAGGCTACCAAGGAGACTAGTGTGACCTTTTCTGAATGACAATAAAGACAGGGCTCCTGGACAAGATGGTGCCCAGAACTTTCCCTTCCTCCCAGCATGGTCAGGGACGAGGACAGAACCAAGAGGAACACAATGGGGCAAGTTCACGTTGGAGCTTTGGTAAAAGGGCTCTTCTCCGATTTGGCCCTGGTCAGGACATGGCACAGGTAATGTCTGGGGTGTCCCTGAAATCTCCAGAGACCCATCTAGCCCTGCAGTTGCCGCCTCATCCAGCATTACATTATTTATTCCAAGAGCCTGAGGCTACAGCGCCAGGGGCCATGGGCGCCAGTGGCCACAGGTAGGGACACAGAAAGGATTCCTGGAGCCCCGCGCTATGCACACTGACCACGATCTAAACAGCTTTTGAGGACCATGAGGGGACCCCGTGAACATTAGAACCTAAAGCACAGGAAAAGCAGCAACTTCAAAAGTTCCTATTATTTCAAAATGCACATTTAGCAGAAGAAGAAACAGGGTTGAGAGGAGCTGCTGGCACCCAGCTCCGGGCCGCTGCCTACCTTTGTCGGGGTTGTTCAGCTGGAAGATGTCCGGGTGCTCGGGGTCGTCGGGTAGCTGCACCATCCAGCCCACGACGGAGACCTTTTTGCCAGGCGTGGATTTGTACTGGAGGAAGAGCACACAGCGGAGGCTTGCACCCCCTCCTGCCTTCCCCAGCCCCGCCCACTCCCCACAGTTCACTGCGTGCAGAGCCGCTCACGGGACTTACGTGTTTTCTGTCTGTGCCCCGCAAGGACTTGGCTCCGTAGTACAGGAGGGTGGATCCTGAGAGTGTGACCCAGTACCTGGTCCACGAGGACAGCTACATGGGGGGGGGGGGCGGGTGACAACACTGCAGTGGTGGGGGCAGGCCCGGCCCCTCCGCCTAATCAACCCCGCAACCCCCTCCACACCACCTCCACCCAGGACCCAGAGGAGGCAGACTGGCCTTTCCGGTGCCTCTGCGCTGACCGCACCAGCCCTTAGCCCTGCCTGCCCCCTGCTCCCGCACTAGGAGAGCCCTTCCTCTCCCCCCTGTCTAGGGCAGTGGCAAGGCACAGTTTCTAAGTGTTCAGGGGACCTGGGCCCCAGAATGTCCTGGGGGAAAAACATTTTAACGACACAGACATGGTAAACCGTAGCCTAGAAGGACCACAGTGTCTGCGGTGGGGTGCTCTGGCGGAGACTGAAGGGCCAGAAGCAGAGACCAGCAGGGCTGAGCTACAGGCCCGGGGTCTGTTTCTCAAGGCGTGAAGGCTGGAACTGGCTGCTCAGGGGCTCTGCTCTTCGGTTTGGGGAAAATCGCTTGGGCAGGACCTCTGGTTCTGCAGAGGCGAAGCAAATGTCCCACCTCGGAAGAGGAGGGCTGATGGGACGGAGTGCGTCAGAACCCACTGGCGCCTGCCCACGCCGGGTGGCGCTGGGTTGCCACAGATGTGACAGCAGTGGCTTCCGGGCCTCTGCGAGGACACCCACAGGAGTGTGCACACACGTGTGTGCGTATGTATGTCGGACTGAAGCAGCTTCATGAGACAGCACTTACCTTTACTCAGTGTAAGGAGCTCCATCACCTTTCTATTCTACTCAAGAAAATGGGCCATCACCCCTGGACTGGTGTCGCCCCTGCTGGGCTGCCCAGCACTTGGGAAAACACCGCTTTTAGGGCACTGCCTTGCTCTGGCCTCACTGTGGCTGGGGCCCGAACTCTGGGACGGGAGAGAGGCAGGCAGGTCGCTCCAACAGGCTAGATGGAGGGCCCCATGGCACTGGACGCTTTGGGACACTGGGTCCAAGGACAGAGCGTGGCCCAGGGCTGGGGTGAAGGAGCCATGGGGCGCCTGCAGACGGGAAAGTGCGGAGGCAGCAGATGGACTAGGGCCCCGGCACCTCCACAGGAGTTGGCAGGAGGGGCCTCTCCGAGGGGCTCCGTGGGCAGTGGACGGCAGAAGGCAGGGCTAGAGCAGGAGAGGAAGGCAGAGCGGATACCAGTGGCCGCCGCCTGGTGACGCAGCTCGCAGCGGGTGTGCAGGCAGCTCGCCGTGGGTGGAAAAAAGAGAGGCCTTTGCAACGGACTAAGGCCCTGCCATGGGTGGGGGCCGTGGGCCAGTGACATCTGGGTCCAGCGCGGGCGGCCTGGGGGCTAGTGGCGGAGCCTGCAAGGCCTCCCGATTCCTCGTCCCTGTTTCTTGTGACTGTGCTGTGCGGCTGCCGGAGGGAGAGAGGGCTGGGTCTGGGACTCTCCCGGGCTTCGCTGCCCTTCTCAGGCACAGCGCCCCTCACTCCCTGGGTCTCCAGGCTTCCACTTGTCCCCAAGATAGTCGCCCAGCCCTGTTTACTGCGTGCTCAGTGTGTGCACCGCAGTGCACATGACATTCTCGCCGAGTCCTTTAGAGGGTGGCACTATTCTACCCCCATGTGCAGCTGTGGAAGCTGTGTTCCTCGCCCACTCAGTGGCACGGCCAGGGCTGGAGCCCCTCGTGGTCGGTCTCCGGAGCCCAGGCCCCCGCAGAGGCCCGTGCAGCCTCCGGACCAAGGTGTGTCTGCACTCACCGCGGGCTTCCGACCCTCCTTGAGCAGCGTTTTCCTTCTCAAAGGCCCCTCCATGGTGGGCACTGCTGCCGAGCTCCCCAGCGTACAGAGGCACGGGCCGGTGGGGCTGCGGGGAGACCACCGGTCAGATGCCATCTGGAGGAGCTGTGGCCAGGCACCCCCTCACTCACTGGGGTCCACAATGCTGCCACAGACCGGGGGGCTCACAGTGCTGGGGCCAGGCCAGGCCAGGTGGGCCCTGAGGCTGCAGATAGTGTGCAGGATGGTGGCCCTGGGAACTCTCACCTCCCTCACCTGTGTGAGTGCTGCAGAGCGCTATGCTTGGTGGCCAAGCTCCCCGTAACCCAGGCACCTTGCAGCACCCACACCTTATCCTGACTTCTGTGGTGGCTTCCTCTGCGCTTGGGGAGCTTGGGGACTCCTTTTTGTGTTGGCAGGAGCCTGGGAGGAGCGTCAAGGAAGTAGAAGAGGTGTGGGTGAAGTGAGAAGAGGCACAGGGGACTGACACCCGGGTTATGCTCAGCACCTCTTCCTTAGGGTTCCTTCTCTCACCCTCACCACGGGGCTTCGGGCGCCACCTATAGGTGAAGATGTCCAAGTGCAGCACCAGCCCAGACCTCTGTCCTAAGCTCCAGCTCAGCAAGCAGGAGCTTCAGCTCAACAACAGGCACCTCCCTCAGCCCAGGCTGCTCTTCTGCTGCACCCCAGTGAACAGCACCGCCGCCCACCTGGCTGCTTGAGCCAGAAACCTCGGGGTGTTTTCCTCTTACCCTTCCACCCCTGCGATGCCTGACCATCCCTCCATCTCAGCCATCCCACTCCTCCCAACTTAGGGCGGAGCTTGATCTTCCCTGGACCGACTGCCCATGCTCACCCGTGGCCTCACAGCGTCCACTCCTGCCTTCTTCCCGTGTGCTCTCCACCTAGTCATGCCACTCCCCGCCCCCCGCCCCCCAACACCTCCATTGCCTTTGAGACCGCTGCCTGCGTCTTCTGCCTGGATGTGGCTCCGCCCACCTCTCCCACCGCATCCCCTCTCCTGCTCACAACACCGACTTTCCTTCATTCCCAATCGCCCTTCCATTCCAGTCTCAAGGCCGGACATTCCCTTAGCCTGGGGGCACTCTTACTACCCCTCACTCCCCTCCCTCCCTTTATTTAATCAGGACAATTCCTATCGCCCTTCCAGTCTTTTCCCCTCCAGAGCAGCCCCCTTCTCTGGGGCCACGGGCACCTGTGATTTCAGTCCCTTCTCTAGCAGCAGCCTCGTGGACTGAGGCGGGGCCCCTAGCCCGGCGCCTGGTATCCAGCGAGCACCCTCTAGTTATCTGTACAATGGAGGAACGCGAGAGTAAAAGAATACCTGTAGACACAGCTCCGGGTTCTGGGAGAATTCCGGACTGGAACCCGCCAGTTGGGCCCCAGGGTGGCGTAGAGACGTCCCCTGCTTTGGAGGGAAAAGGCGGAGTTTTAGCGACTGGCTGGGAAGACAGATGCTCTGAAGGAGGTGAGACTGTGGCCCTTAGCTCAGGAGCCCCAACTGCTCCCCCAAACCCTGCCTCCTGGGTCAGGCTTCAGGCATGTCTGAGCTGCCAGGCAGCCCCAGAGCCTCCATCAGGCAAGTCCCCAGGACCCCAGGAGACAGAGGCATGGGCCTAGTTAGGCAGGGTCTGAACCCAGGTCTGTCTGACTCACTTCATAGCCCAAGCTCCTCCTATATGTTTCAGGGTGGGGAGAGGCCGTGGTGGCCCGAGTAGGGGAATCGGCCACAGGGCCTGGGCCCAGGTTCAAAGCCAGCTCTGAGTGGGCGGCTTCCTGGCATTCTTCTCTGGAAGCTCCATTTGTTGTAGGTTTCTGCTGTGGCTCACGCTGGACGGACTTTGTTAGTGTCTGTGACACTGGGTGGCCACGCAGTTTGTAGGCCCGGATCTCCTGGGGCGAGGCCCCCTCCCGGCCCCTGGGTCCTGGGCTTCCCCCATGGAGTGTTTTCCTGGTGGTTCTGGCTTCCTGGCACTAATGAGCAGCTGCTGTTTGTGGCCTGCTGACTGCGAGACACCTGAGGACTTGCACGCACAGCCCTCGATGATGTGGGCTGGCAACCATGGAGAACACCACTTCGGTCCCACAGGGGGGAAGGTGGTGATGACAATGGTGGCGGGATGGCGTGACGATGGGACGGTGGGGATGATGGGTGGGGGTGAGGAAGGGGATGGTAATGTGCTGAGCTGTATCCACTCACTGTCCCGTTGGCTCCAATAGCGCCGGGGGCAGGCACTATTCTTATCCCCGCCTCACAGACCAGGAATCTGAGGCCTGGAGAGGAGGAGTAACTTGCCCAAGGTCACAACACCAGGAACAGGAAGAGCGGCTGGTGCTGCTGAGGTGGGAGCAGCCAGGGTCCTGCTGGGGCCCACAGCGCCATGAGAGTTCAGACTGGCCAAGACAGGTCTGAGAGATAACTCCCCCTTGACAGTTTTCCAGGTGCATGTGAGGTGGCAGCTATCTCGGGGGATAAATTTCACAGTTTCACCCCGAGTCCCTGTTACTGGTCTAGGAGGTTGGGTGCAGGGAGATGTCTTGGATAATAATCTCACTGAGGCCTCAGTAATCTTGTCTTAGCAGACCCAGGATCCCCCCGTTCTGTCCCTGGCGCGCAGAGCCCCCGGCAGGAGTGTACCTGTGGGAGGGGCCGGGGAGGCTGCCCCCAACAGCGCCCACCTGCACTGGCAAACCCTGCATGGGCAGTGTCCCACTTCCTGCTGATGCACCCTCATCTGCAGGCAGGAAGCTGCCACCCCAAGTTCTGCTGGGTCCTGGGACGTCTCTCCAGCAGTACTTGTTAAAGGGCTTTTACTGCCTGTGAGTCACTCGCTGTCCTCTGGGCAATGGCCCCGACCCACTGAGCGGGTCCCTAGGAGCCGTATTTGCACTGAAAGTTCAGCTGGGCGGGCCCAAGCCAAGCCTGTCAGACTTGCTCTCCTGGCCATTAGGGACCACGTTCGAAAGCCTGGAAGTCAGGCTCTGCGGCTGGGTGAGGCTGTGACATGGAAACTCGGGGGCTGTGAGGTGCCCATCTTCCCCTCTGTGAGCTGAGAAGTCTAGAATAGAATGTGGTCTGCAGGGACAGACGGGAGTAGAGCAGACAAACATCGAGAAGGATCAACAGGAGCACAGCCCTGCCCGCTTCCTAGGGCCTGACTCTGGGGGCTGTCCTAGTGGACAGAGGGCTTGTGGCAGATTTCTCGGCTAGCCGTGAAGCCGCAGCAGCTTGTGGGCAGGGCCCAGCCCTTGCCCGCTGGGGCCCCAGGACACGGTCAAGAGAAAGGCCGGGTACCGCTTGCTGCCCGCTGCTCTCTCTCGGAGGGGCCGAAGCCCCGGGGCCGAGCCCTGGGTGCCAGACCTCAGTGTCTGCTGCTGAGGACAAGGCAGCACGTGGCATCTCTGAGGGAGACCAGCATCAGCAGCTCGGCTCATCGCCCAGCTGGGCCGCCTCCCGAGGCAGAGCTGCAGGTGGAGGACCGGAGGAGGGTGGAGCTGGAAAACCAGACCGAAGGGTGACGGATGAGGGACACAAGCCTGGGGCATTCCTGGCCCTCAGCCTCGGGGGCCAGGGGTGTCACCCCCTGAACACAGATGCTCTCATGGGTGCACTTCCATTGAAAGGGACCCCTCACCTCCAGAGCTCCCCTCCCTCTCCCAAATGCTGAGGAGTCCGGGGCTCGAGAGGCACCCTTGTTCCCGGCACACCGGCATCGGCCCGAGTCTCCCATCTTCTCCAGGAAGGAAAGAGTGTCTTCAGAAACTCTGACTGGAGGGTGTCAGGCTTGGGGCTCTACGGCCACGACCCCACTTCCCTGGTTTCCCGGAGGAGGTGGGAAGATTCCACCAGCTAAGAACAAGAAAGCCACACATGGGGCAGAAACTTCAACACCCAACCCCCTCAACGCCCGAGAGCATGTGCGCAGCTGCCTGTAGGTGGCGCTCTCCTAAGGGGCCTCCCCGCTGTCCAGCGGCCAGCCAGGGCTGGTGGACACTAGCCTTCATTACAGTCCATCCCTCCGAAATGACTGACTGCCATCTGGGGATTTTCTCTTCACCCTGCCCAGGCCTAGATACCTGGAACGCTTGTGGGCAAGAGATACACAGAGTGAAATTCAGAAAAATCCCAAAGCGACTTTCCCAAATGCAGCCATTCCACTTATGTGCTACTTCCTGCCAGCATCCTCCCTGCAGAGTTGAGGGACCTGAGGCTCAGAGAGGTCCAGAGACAGGCCCAAGGTCACCGAGACAGGAAGCAGCAGGGCTGCAGGCCCTTCCCAGCGCTGCAGGCAGCATCCAGAAGCCAGAGTAGTGAAGTCATCTTTCACTGCGAGGGACACCAAGAACGTCAGAGACCAGGATGCATCCTGGAGCCCACCTCTCCAACAGCGACTCTTAGAGACACCAAGAACTCCCAGGCCACCTCTCCCATCCAGGCACACAACTCAGGCCTCGCAGCCTCCTCAGGTCCCAGGACCCCCTCGAGGGCCCATTGTGGTCCCTCTTCACCAAACGTCCTTGGACTTCTGCTTAACTGTCTCTGCAGGGGCCACCCCTGAACCTACAGTCTTGACTTGGTCCCCTGCTGGACATTCCTGTTGCTGACCCTCTGTGAACCTGGCTTCACTAATCTGTCTCCTAACTCGACTGGGAGCTGTGACCAGTCCCTGCTCTGTCCTGGGAAGGAGTAAGACCCAGCTGTGTGCCAGAGAGGGTGTCACACTTTCCTCTCCCTCTCCACCTCCCACCAGCAGGGGGCTTCCTCCAAGGGCCCCTCTGATTCCTCGTCTTTCCGCCGCTCATATTGCGGGCCCATCCCTCACTCTCTCGCGCCCTTCCACACAGACAGGCCCCGTCAGACTAGAGAAGATGGACGGCTGAGTGTTTGGTAATGAATTTTGTGATGTACTTTCATACTTCACCTCTTCGAAATGGAGTAGTAAACACTTCCGACGATATCTTCTTTAAAAAAGTTAAATGTTAATTTTTTCTGGGTTTAAGAGAAACATTTACCCATTATGGAAAACCTGGGGAATACACACACAAAAAAAAAAGTAAAGGAAAGAAACTCACTCAATAAACCTACATCTCAGGCATAACCGAGATGGATGACATCATGTGTTTTCATACCTACGCATGTGTTCCTCTGCAGCAATTACTTGTTCCTCTTTTTAAAAAAGTCTCATTTAAGACTTCCAGTCAAGATGGCAGCATAGGCAGACATGGCTCACCACTTCGCACAACCACATCAAAATTACAACTAAAATATAGAAAAATTATCACTTAGAATATCAGAAATCGAGTTGAATGGAAGTCTGACAAGTACAGAATTAAAGAAACCACTTCCATCTAGACTAGTAGGAGGAGCACAGAAGCAGAATTGGCTGGTCCTTCACTCACATGTAGTGGATAAAAATTCGGAAGGGATATCTCAGGAGTGAGGAGTCCCAGCCCCACACCAGCCCCCCTCTCCCAGCCAGGGTCCAGTGCCAGGAAGATAAGTCCCCACAACTTCTGGCTGCAAAAACCATCAGATATTGAATCAGTGGAAGAAACTTCTGGAGCCCCAAGCAGTTCCTCTTAAAGAACCCACACATGGACTTACCTACTCAGACTCATTCCCTCTGAGCCCTAGCACTGGGTAGCAGCTTGAACGACACCAGTGGTATACAGGGAGGAACTGAAGTGTCTAGTAGAATCAAGGAGAGCAGAGGCCATTGTCCCTTTTCTAAACCCTGCCGCCAACAGAGCTGGCAAGCTGGTGCCATATCTGAGACTCCATCAACCGAGCTAACACTGTTTGACCAGCCTTGGAGATCCCAGAGACTCCACCCCACCCAATTTACAGGCCTACCCAAGCTGCTTTTCCATAAGAACGGCTGGCCTTGGCTCATACTTCACAACTTCCTAAATCCTCTCAAATAAGCAACAGCTGGCCCCAGGCCCGGCACTAGCAGCAGCCAGCCTACATTCACAGCGTGGCTTCACCTGGGATTCTCCAAGCCCAGCACAACAGCAGCCATCTCAGATGGCTTTATAGCTCAGGCAGGGCGGCCCCAGGCAAAACACAGGTGGGGGCTGACCTTGGCCTGCACCACCCAGGAAGCCCCAGGGCCAGAGCATACAGTGGACAGCTACAGACCACGTCAGAACACCACCCTGGCCCTGCACAGCTGATCCTCCCTAGAGGGTGGAGGTTGGTGGTCAGTGGTCACAGCCAATCCTTGCAGCTGACTGGCCTGGGCAAATCCTCCCATTGATCTGCCAAAAGCAACCAAGGCTCAATTACAAGAGGAGGGTGTACTCAGCCCACATGAAGGGCACACCTCGAGTACCCAGCTTGGGTGATGGGGAGGCTGGGCCACTGGACCCTACCAGACACCTACTACATTAGACCACGCTACCAAGACACAGAGTCAAAGCAGCTCTACCTAATACACAGAAACAAACACAGGGAGGCTGCCAAAACGAGGAGACAAAGAAACATGGCCCGAATGAAAGAACAGCTTAAAACTCCAGAGAAAGAGCTAAACAAACTGGAAATAAGCAATCTATCAAATGCAGAGTTCAAAACACTGATTATCAGCATGCTCAAGGAAATTGATGAGGACCTCTGCAGCATAAAAATGACCCAGTCATAAATGAAGGCTTCACTAACTGAAATAAAGAACTAAAATTTACAGGGAAACAACAGTAAAGTGGATAAAGCCAAGAATCAAGTCAATGATTTGGAACATAAGGAAGCAAAAAAACACCACACAGAACAAGAAGAAAAAAGAATCCAAAAAAATGAGGACAGTATAAACACCCTTTGGGACAACTTTAAGAGGTCCAACCTTCACATCATAGGGGTGCCAGAAGGAAAGGAGAAAGAGCAAAAAATTGGAAATCTATTTGAAAAAATAATGAAAGAAAACTTCTCTAATTTAGTAAAGTAAGTAGACATGCAAGTCCAGGAAGCACTGAGAGTCCCAAACAAGATGGACGCAAAGAGGCCACTTCAAGACACATCACAATTAAAATGCCAAAGGTTAAAGATCAAGAGAGAATCTTAAAAGCAGCAGGAGAAAAGCAGTTAGTTACCTACAGGGGAGCTCCCATAAGACTGTCAGCTGATTTCTCAAAAAAACTCTGCAGTCTAGAAGGGACTGGCAAGAAACATTCAAAGTCATGAGAAGCAGGGACCTATAGCCAAGACTGCTCTACCCAGCAAAGCTATCATTTAGAATCGAAGGGCAGGTAAAGAGCTTCCCAGACAAGAAGAAACTAAAGGAGTTCATCATCACCAAACCATTATTATATGAAATGTTAAAGGGACTTATTTAAGAAAAAGATCAAAACTATGAACAATAAAAAGGCAAAAAATACAAATCTATCCAAAACTGAATCTAAAAAAACAAACTAAGCAAACAAGAAGAGCAGAGACAGAATCACAGATACAGACAGCGTTTTGATGGTTGCCAGATGGGAGCAGGAGTTGGGGGATGGGTGAGAGGTGAGGGGATCGAGAAGCACAAATAGGTAATTGCAGAATAGCCATGCGGATGTAAAGTCCAGCATAGGAAACAGAGCAGCCAAACAGCTAATACACATGACCCATGGACATGAACAATGGTGGGGGGATTGCCTGAGGGAGTTGGGGGTGCTCAGTGGAGGGGGGACAAAGGGGGAAAAATCAGAACAACTGTAATAGCATAATCAATAAAATATAATTTTTAAAAAACCTTGCTTAAAATGTTTAACTTTTAGGCTGATGTTCTCACTCCTAGTGGCAAATCAGGCATAAAGAAGCACTGTTCGCTTTGCTGCCGGGCTGATTAAAATGCTCCCTCACCCCTTTAATTCCCAAGATGCCTGAGGTGTGCGCTGGGTCAGCCTGGGACAACGACTAGTCCCTACTTCCAGTCAAGTCCATGGGAACGAGGAAAAGGGCCGTCCGTCTCCCTCCCCTCCTTAGAGTGTGACACAGGGCTCTGCTCCTGCCTTTGTCCCCACTCCCAGGACACTGGGGCAAGAAAACTGCAGGGTGGAAGCGTGAGGAAGCGTCCTTAGAGAGAAGGGGGCCCCCTTCGCTTCCTCTGTCCTCATTCCGGGCCCTGAAGACAGGGGCGGGTCGTTAGGGCAGCCCACAGACTGAGAAATGACCCATGTCTCCCTGGGTCGGGCCCCCCCCCGCCAGCCCCCTGGCCCTGTGACCTTGCTGAGGCTGAGATGGGTGAGGAGATGGGAGGGTGACAGCAGGAGAAGGTCCCCTTTGCTCCCCGAGTCCTCACTGCACACCCACAGCAAGAACAAGGGTTGGTGGCTGGGCCACCCCTCGGCCTGGCCCACTTCCACAGAGAGCAGCGTGGCAGGACCCCAAGGCCCTATGGGATCCCTTCAAGGCTGGCCACCTCAAGGAAGCAGTGGGCACCGCCTGAGCTCTGGCTGCCACCCATGGACCGTCTCTGGGCTACCAGGCTGAAATGTCCACGTGTATGAACTCAGGGAAGGCAAACTTGTCAGACAGGCCCAGGTGATCCCAGCTTTGGCCGGACCACAGGAAGCCTCTGGTCCCAGTCCGCAGTGGCACGAAGGCTGATTAAGACATGCCCTGGAGCCAGCAGCAGGTGTGCGCCGGTGACGGGGGTCACTGGGCTGAGGCCTCCCTGTCCTTCATACTGGTATCTGGCCCCATTTCTCTTCCTGGCCTGGCCCACACCTGTCACCAGAGCTGCACAATTCAGTTCAAAGTTGTGGCCCCTCAGCTTCAGGGCTGTGGAGCAAGGCATTGCCCCGACCCTAGCCTGGCCTCTGGGGGCCAGAGAGGCCAGGGCCCCTTCCTCTCTCGCACTGCATTCCTCTGAGTGGCCCTAGCCCACCCCTGCACCCTTGGCTCTGGTTCGGGGCCACTGCCCACCCGTGCAGGTGTGAAGATGCAGGAAGAGCGCGTTCTTACAGTGCCTGAGGGATCAGCAGGCGGGGGCCTCCGAGACGGTGGCTCGCCGTGCTGGGAGGTGCTTCGGAGGCTTTCTGGGCAGACGCTGCCTCTGGGCCCAGGCAGGGCGACACCCCGGCTCCTGGGGGCTGGGGGAGGGAATCTGCTCCCCGTTACAGAGCAGGAGCACATGAGGCCGGGGCGGAAGGAGGACCCCGTGGAGCTGAGCACGGTGCATGAAGGTTAGGGTAGGAGAGGCCCAGGTGGCAACATGAACAGTGGTCACTGAGCTGCGAGAGAAAGAATATTTAACCCAAATCTCAAAGCGTGTGAGGGAAATCCTGCCCTCCAGGAAAGCTGAGAATGCTCACGTGCTTCCGAGGGAGTGGGTTCTTTCTGGTGGCCATGGCAAGAGGCCAGTGCAGGGTGGGAATGGAGACCGGGGCTGGGCCACAGGAACTGCAGGCTAAGAGGCAGCTGGCATCTGGGTGACGAGACAGCTGTGGGTCTCAGAAGGGACTGGAGGGGACATTCTAGCCTCACTGGCACCTCCCAAAGTACATAGTCTCCTGTTCCCCTCAGCAAGGCAGGGCTGGACCAGGCGCGAGGTCCCGAGAGTGAGCAACAGGACATCCTCCCTGCACGACTGTCCCGAAGGCTGCTGGGCACCTGCACGGGAGAGCTCGCGGCAAGATCAGCGCTCGAAGGAGATCCCGCTCGAAGCACCTACTATAGGCATTTGGGTGGATGGCAAATCTAATGCCACTTTCTAAGTGAAGGAGAGAAAAGAGAAATGCTACTCTGCAGCATTCCCCACTGGGCTGAGTACGGCGTTGTCTCCCTGGGTCAGAAGGGCCCTGCCCATCCTTCCTGGCAGCTCTCACCTCAGCGTGGGTGCCTGGCAGGGGCTGTTTCTGCTGCCCTCGGGGTGGTGTCTGACAGGAAGCAGTTGCTTAATACATGGGAATGGAATAAATGAACGAGTGAATGAATGAGAGAAGGATGGAAGGATGGGAGGATGGAAGGAAGGGAGGGAGGAGCGAATGAATAGGTCCAGGTCTGATGATGATCAGGATCTTGGCACCGTGCCTGTGCTCCCCACTCGATGTCCCCTCACTGGCCTGGGGCCAGGGAAGACGCTGGCCGGCCTGGGAGCCTCTTCCTCAGGCTCTCCCAGAGTCCTCTGACTGGTGCTGAGAAAAGTCAAACGTTTGCTCAGCAGACCTGGAGTCTGCCCCCGGTGCCTGCCGCTTCTCATGTCCTACTGCTGAGGTGGCCCCCGAGTGAGGGCAGCGGGGCCACCCGCCCGAGAGAACGAGAGAACCAGAGCAGAGCGAATGTCCCTCTCAGAGTCCTAGAGCTGGGACAGAGGCCAGGGATCATGCACCGTTGCTCCACTTCCTGTCCTCCCTCTGGGGTTTCACAGGACAGACCGACCGACCGACCGACCTGGGGCCAGTGCCTGTGGCTGTTGCAGCGGCGCTCTGGCCGAGGCCTGGACCGACGGTGAAGAGGTGGGCTCAGTGACCAGGAAGGCGTGGACCGGGGCAGCGCTGCCCCTCCAGAGGGTACGAAGCGAGGCAGGTCACTTCACCTGTCCTAGCCTTGCCGTCCACACGCACACACGGGCACACCCTGAGGAACCGCTGTGTGGAAGTGCTTGAGGATTCGGTGAGGCCAAGACAGCGCCGGGCACACAGGGACGCTCGGCAAGACCCACTCGCCACTCCCCGCCACGCCGCACTCTCTGCCCCTCGAGGACTCGCGGGCGGAACCACCGCCCCGCTGGCCGTTTCCTGACTATGGGGGCTGAGGCGACAGGAGGCTCCAGCGCCAGAGGACATGTATGTGTGAGGTGTGTATCTGCGTGGGGAACACGCGCAACTATGTGCGAATGTGTGTGGGGACACGTGTGCCTGGTGTGTACAGTGTGTGTGACAGTGTGTAACTGTGTGCGCACAGGTCCCCACATGCTCATGGAAAGGCCATTCTGAAGGACCCGTCTCTCGTGACATGCCGTGTCACTGGGTTTCTCCCTGCCTCCCCTCAAGGTCTCCGCGATGCCCTTCACCTTGGCCGGTGCTGTGCCTCTGGGAGCTCCCCATTCAGAGTCCCTGTCTTCCCAGAGCCCACGTGTGGAGTAGGTGCGGAGGGGGAATGCCGGAGCAGGAGGCCCAACCCCCTGGGCAGCCCGGCCGCCTGCAGGCGCAAACCCTGGGCAGAGGGGTCCACTGTGCCGTCACCGGTGCCCAGCAGGCTGGGTGTCAGCCCAAGGCCCGAGGCCATGTGGGCACAGCACGCTCAGTGCCCCCAGGCGGAGCCACATGCCCATTTGCAGACTCGGCCCAGGCCCTGGCCTCTGGCTTCAAGAGCCCACATTTCAGACTAAATCTGCTCCCCGGCCTCCCCAGCAGCCCAGCCTGAGGAAGAGGCACTGGCCTCGGGCTCCTGGGCTTGCTCTGGACCAGACCATGAGGGGGCTGCTCAGAACGCGGGCTCGGGCCCCACCCCAACCTGTTCCTCAGTCGGCCCTGCCCTGGGCCGAGCGGGCCTGAGGAGCCTCAGAGCAGCCTCACCGGCTAGGCTGGGGCTGAGGCCACACTCACCTTTCCAGCCCTGAAGACATCTCTTCACTAAGCTCTGAGCTCTCACTACTGCCTGGAAAGGAAGACAGATCAGTGAGCAGGGCAGCCGCCCCCGGGAGCCGACCCCAGAGGGGCCTCCTCCTGGCTCCCTGGGCCCAGGCCCTGGAGCTCCAGGAGGTGCTCGAGCAACAGCTTCCTGACCCTGTGGGCGTCGCTGTGACTGGGGTTTGCTGCTCCCATGTCTGCCTCTCTGCCCTGGGAGGGTCCCACTGTTCCCAGGTGGCCCTCCACTCCCTTCCCACTGTCCCCCGCGGGGGGCACTGCAGCAGCCTGCCCCGAGACCAGTGGGGTTCTTAGGCCTCTGTGTTGGTCTGGCCCAGCTCCCCACTGCCTCCTTCTGGCCAAGGAAAACCAGTGCTAGGATAGCCCTCACCTGGTGAGCGCAGAGGCCAAATAAGCACTTCTTCCCCGAGGGTCAAGTCCTAACTAGACACTGGTCACAGAGCAGCTGCCCAGCATTAGACAGAAGCCTCGAGGGAGGGCCCCTGTAGACAACTGGCTAGTTTCCAGACAGAGGGGAGATCAACCCTCCCCCCAGGCCTGCTTCTCTGGGGCTGGCTCAGATGTCCTGCCTCGCTGGGGCCCTCCAGGGCCTGCCTCCAGCCACAGGGAAAGCCGGGAGGTCTTCTTCTGTCACTTCACTGATGCCACATGCCTCGGTACTGCCCCTCAGGTCTCAAGGCACCTGGATTCAGTGCACTTTGCCTGGGCTACCTGCTGGCACCAAGGCCGAGCAGTGGGAAAGGGGACACGGAGGCCTCAGGCCCGACAGGAACTACAGGACAGAGAGGACCAGCTTGGCACCAAATGGGGCACGTGCGCACGGCAACCTGCTCCCGGGCTTTCAGCTCCAGTCGGAAACGCAGGTGAGTTCCCCAAACGCAGGAGCTGAGAACAGGAGCGCCTGCCGGTCTCCCGCCTGGGTACCGGGCAGCACTGCGTCCAACCCACTTCCTGTTCAGGGAGAGCAGGGCCTGGGCTCCGGCACGGCTCAGGAAGTTTCCAGGTGTCAAACAGCTGAACACTCTTGGGCAGGCATTCCCAGCCTGGTTCGGACCACACCCCACAGCACGCTCCGAGGAGAGGGTTCCACGGCCAGATACTGGGGAGCCTGCAGGCTCTGCTGCCTCTTGGAGACCCACGATGCCCTCAGCATTTTAGGGTCTCTGAGAAGAGGGCCGCTCACCCGGTTCACCAGCCTTTCCCTGACCCTTCTCTGAGGTGTATGTACCTGTGAACCACACCGCCGTCCACTCCTGACTAGGTCCCACCCAACAGGACAACCCCCTCCCAAGACAGAAGGCAGACGGGACCCTGCTGGTCACACTTTCTGGTGGTGGGAGACGGCTGTCCCATGGAGTGACACTGCCTCAGACACTGGCCGCATGCCACAGGCATGTAGGACATGAGATTCCTGCCCATTTCTCCTGTCCCGCACCCCCTCCCTCTGCACGCGCATGGACCCTTCACCCTGCAGGCCTCACAGATCACACCCCCAGGCTGGCAACTGTCTAAGCTGCCCCCGGTGCCAGGAGGGCTCCTCGTTAAGGAAAGCAGACAGACGCACAGACACAAGGACTACAGAAGCACAGGCACGCCGAAAGGGCACAGCCAGCAGAGAGCGCTCTTGTCTGATGGCGGTAATGACAGAGCATGGGCTGTGCAGGGGGACGGACCCCAGACCAGAGCTGAACGCCGTCCTCTGCTCTGACTTCGACCGCCTCCCACCTGGACTGAGCAGTGCGGGCCCTTCTGCTGACGTGAGCGCCGTTTCCGGCAGACGCTCAGGCCCGCGTCTCGCCCCTGCGGGCCGCTTTCTCACCCCGCCCCCCCACCCTGACTTTCCGGTGCAAGGACAAGCACACACAGGAGCGCCCGGCGGCCCACCAGCGGCTGTCCTCAGGCAGCTTCCCCAGCTGCGCCCTGCCTGCTGGGAACTGCGGCTCCCCCGGGGGCAGCAGCCCAAATGGGGCCGCAGCCCAGCTTTAACGGTTGCCAAGCAACGACGGCGGGTCTCCGGTATGTGTCTGGCCGCTCCTTCCACCTGCTTGCCATGCTCAGGGCCACCAGCAGGATGAGGACAAACCCGGGGCACTTCATGATGTCCCCCTGGCTCTGGCGACTCCTGCAGGGAGCCCTGTCTGCAGGGCTGAGGGGCCACCGGGCACTGCACAGGGACAGACAGACACGAGCACACGCTGGGCCGTGGCCGCCCGCCGGTGTGTGCAGGCCGCAGACGCTTACCTAGGGAGAGTCCATTGGTGACGGCGGAGGAGGAGGCGAGGGCGAGGCCCCTGCGGGGGCTGCGGGACTCTAGGACACTGTCGTCCAGCAGGTGCCTCGCTTTCTCCGACGGGAAAGTTGCACTTTTACTCTCAACTACACTCAACTGACACATCATACTGGAAAACGGAAAGGAAGAGAGAAGGCAGAGCTCCTTATCTGTGGAGTGACAGTGGTACACCTGCCCTGGGCTCCTAAGTAGACGCTGCGCCTGCAGGACAAGGAGCTCCGCCCAGAACCCGGTGTAAGTCCAGGCTCTGCCCGTCTCATGGCGTGACCTTGGGCAAGTCACATCCTTTATCTGGGCCTCCGTTTCCCCATCTGTCAGGTGGGGACTAACAGTACTTGCCCTGCCTGTCTCCCCGGATGATTACAAGGCTCAGGTGAGTGGGTGGTGCTTGCAAGTGATGGGCACACAGTGAAGTGTGTGTGCCCCTGTGGTCATCACGTGTGGTTCTGGAGTCACACACAAGTGGGCCAAAGCCTCGCTCCAACCTTACTCACCACTGCAAGGTGCTTCACCCCAGGCCTCACCAGACTCGCTGTTCCAGCGCCCACGGCACAGTGCGGACCCAGAGGCCCGCGGGGGCCGATAAGACCGTGCCTGACAGGCACAGAGCAGGTCCGGAGCGCTGAGAGCAACCACTGTGCCTCCAGCCTGAGGGGCCCCAGCACCAGCCTGGGCTGGCTGTGGCCAGTGTCTTAGTGGCAAAAGGCAGGAAGGCAGGCAGGAAGGAGAGGGAAGATGGGAAGAAGGAAGGCAGGCAGGAAGGAGCAGGAAGGAGGGAGGGGTGGACCCAACGGTTCAGGAGCCTGTGCCCAACACCCCGGGAACACGGGCACGGCTGTCCCTGCCATGCCGAGGCCCACACATGTCCCCTCCCTGTCAACCCCACAGGGTCACTGTTCTGCAGGCTCCCTCCAGCACTTAGCAAGCAGAGCTGCTGAGCCTTGAGACCCGCAGGCGCCGTGAGATGCCTGGTGCTGCGTGGACGACAGTCACAGAGGCCCCTGGACTCGGGGCTCACACGAGGGCGGCACTACCGGAGCTGGGGCAAACTTAGGAAGGGGTCCCAGCACTGCTTCCCTGCCCTTCCCTGCGTGCATTCTCCATCGGCTACTGAGCTGGTGGCAGCTGCCACCAGTACCACCCTGGCTCTTCCTGACCATTGCGGGGAGAGGGTACCAGCCAGGGATACCAAGAGTGCTTGTCAGCAACTCCCAGAGGGGCGGGGAGAACTCTGGTGGGCAAGCGCTCCCAGCAGCCCTTTAGCCCACAGCCCACGCTCGGCCCATCTCCAGTCTGAGTGGGGCTCGCTCGGTTACCCACTTGTTGCCCAGGCTGTGGCTCTTCCTGTGTCTTGGGACCGGGGGTGTGGGGAGGCTGCCAGCCACAGATGTGTCCGGGCAGGTGGGCCGCCGGCTGAACCTCGCAGAACTGGAGCTGGCGGAGGGGCCTGTGAACAGAGCAGAGAGCGCGAGGTGATGGGGGCTGTGAGGAGTGGGGGCCTGGGGCCCAGGTGGGCGGCAAGGCGCCTGGCCTGCTGTCACAGACGGAGCAAAGGTCACCAAGCCCCATGGCTTTCTGCTCGTGAGACTCTGACCCCTTGCCCCCAGTGTAGCTAATGCCCGGGGATGACATCAGTCAGGACGGCCAGTGTCCTGCTGGGCATGGCGCCCTTGACTGGGCATGACTTATCCAAGGCCACCCAGCCGGGTAACAGAGTGGGGACTTGACAGTATGTCTTCTGACTCCAAGGCCGGTGCCCCCACCCCTGTGCCCCTCCACGGCCACTTTCTCTACCCACTTGTGCAACAAAAGGGACAGGGAGCTTATGAGGGAGGCAGAGGGTTCCCTGCGTGAGGGCACAGCTGGGCAGGCAGGGGCTCGGACCCCGGGCCCGTCAGTTACCGCCTGGGTGACCTCGGACAGGTTACTTAACTCATTCCCCTGAGACTCAGCCTCCTCATCTGAAAAGTAGAAATAATCAACTCCCCTTGCAGGCGGCTGGGAGGAGCCATGAGGTCACGTACGTAGTTTCACAGTCAGTACTCATGCTCGATTTGTTACAATTATTAGCATGTTCTCCAGCCCCAGTACGGGGACCACAGGGGGTCACCACAGTCAGGAGGTTGGGGTCACAAACCCCACAGAGCACCATGGAGCCTTCCTGCTGGCCACACCCACAGCCACGTTTGAGGGGCATGGTCCTGCCCACTGCTGTTCTCTTTAGTGCTGACTGCACCCTGTGGCTCAGGAAGGGAGGGGACCCCAAGATGCTAAGCCTTAGCTACCTGGGACAGACACGGGAGGTGGGGCCAGGGCTTTGCACTTCCTGTAGAGCACAGCACACCCAGCCAGTCAGAGGGCTGCTGCCTGGCCATGCTGGGGAGCTTTCCTGGGGGCCCAGCAAGGCCTGTGGCGCATCCAGGGCTCCAGGTCCCGCACCACGAGCTGCTGCAGATCCACCAGCAGCTGAAGGTTCCTCCAGCACACTTGGCCCGTTATTTCTTTAATGCCATAGCCTGTCCAATGCGGATGGTCTGGCTCGCTTCTGGCACTCGGGAAGGTTCCCGAGGCAGGGCAGCTTGCGTCTCCTCCACCTCTGAGTCCTCGCTCCCCTCTCCGACCCTGCTCTGCACACACACCTTCTCCTTCATTTCTCCAGGGCCCCACCACCAATCCCTTCACTAGGTCACCGCCAACTTTCTCCGTTCAACAACTCTTCCCAAACGTCACCTCTCTCCTGAAGCTCCCGCACAGAGTGTAGCTCCCCTCGCTCTCAGATGACGGCACCCGCTCCTTCCACGAGGACGCTGTGGCTGTCAGGTCCCATCTCCCACCGGCCCTGCAGTCCCCGCGTGCACCCCATCCACGCCAGCCTTCCTGTGGGACCTGAGGCGGGGGGCCCCTCCGTCCCAGGCCGACCTCTTCTCTCAGGTCCTCTCTGCTTCCTCCGAGCATTCACTCCAGCACTTCCCCTTCTCTCTCTGGCCCCTCCCCCAGCCTGCAAACACCCTAGTCTCTCATTTTCTGTAAAATAAGGTCTCTTGGCCCCAGAGCTTCCCACTGCCAATCACGCTTCCTCAAACAGAGGTCTGTGCTCCTCGTTGCTCTGCTTCTGTCTCTCTCTCTCCCCTCAAGGCACTAAAATCTAATGACATTTCCATGGACCTCAGTTTTGCCAAACCAACGAACACTCGTCGGCTTCTCACCAGAGCCCCTGGCACGCTAGTGATGCTACTGTTCACGGCCCAAGGAACCTTAATGAGGGGCCCCCACCACACTGCATTGCCTCGGGGTGCAGCTACCTGGACAACCCAGCCTGGGGGCAGGGGACAGGGCACACTGTCCTACGTAGCAACTTCAGCCTGCACACAGCATCTCACGAACACGGCTCTGACAGACCGGCCCATGAGTCCGTCGTGCGCGGCTTGACGACGAGATAAGTTCAGAGTGCATGGACCAAACCTGGGCGGCGCAGCCCGCCACATGCCTGGGCTGCTCGGCCCGCAGGCAACAAGCCCGCACAGCAGTCGCTGTTCAAACAACGGGAGATTCAATCGTGCACAGGAGAAAATGACGCAACCGAGACTCAGAAACCAGGAGCTGTACGCGGCTGCTGCTGGCGTGAAACAGCATGCTGCTTTCCAGCAAACTATTTTTTACAAGGGGAAAGAATACACTCTAAAATTATGATTAAAAGTACAGTAAATACACAAACCAGTAACATAGCCATTTATTATCATTCTTAAGTCTCACACACTGACATAGTTGTGCGTGCCACACTTCTACAGGACTGGCGGTGCAGTAGGTTTGTTTACACCAACACCGCCATGAACACGTGGACAGTGTGTTGTACTATGATGTGAGGACAGATACGGCGTCACGTGTGGGGCACTGAAACTATAGCTGAAACACAAATGTGTGCGTGCATGCGCACTTCCCTGGCGAGCGGTTCCACACTGTCCATCAGATCCTTTGAGGCTGCGACCCTGACCCGGGGCCGGCCCGGTGTCCTCGGTGAGTGCGTGGGATCAGAGGCTCTGACGGCAGCGCCGCGGGCGGGCTGGGGTGGCTCTCCCGGATCCTGGTGCACGCCCCGCGGAGGAACTCCTGCTCACAGAGCTGGAGCGAAAGCAAGCTCTGTCCTGGAGGAAATGTCTCGTGCAGCCGCTCCCCAGGGGGAAGGCAGGATGGAAGCGACACTGCTTTGTTTTCGTTTGGCACATGTTGCTCAGTCAGCGAGTCCGTGCCGAGGGTGGAATTGCCTTGTTTATCAGTGGGACGGTGGCCTCCCTGCCTGAGTCACTCTGGCTCTGACCCTGAGTTCAGAACATGTTTCATAAAGGTCAAATCGCAGAGCTCCTCCCCCTGTGGTCTGGACCGGAACTCGACTCTGGCGCCGCAGCAGTACCAACGTGATCATCACGGCTGGACGTCCCGCGCCTGGCACCGTGCTCTGCACGTGGGCTGCAATTCATGAAGTGGGTACACTCAGCCGGCCCATTTGACAGGCAAGGAAGCCTGGGTGTATGTGTGTTATACATGCAGGACTTGAACATGGGGGTACGGCGTGGAGGGGGAGGAGCTCTGCAGTTCGGGGTCAGGCATCAGTGAACACCGGAGGAAGAAGGAGTGCAGTGACAGATCTGAGGCAAGCTGAATAGCACGAAGCCCTTCCTCCAGGCAGTGTGTGGCGAATAAGGCAGCTGCTACTCACGAGGAAAGGAAGGTGAAGGAGATGGACGTGCTACGCACCAACGGTGTGCCAGGCTTGTCTAAACTCTTCCATGTCCCATTTCATTGGGTCCTATGCAGCGGGTACTTTGACTATCGCGTTTTAAAGGGGATGCTTGGGGCACCCCTGGTCACGCGCTGGAGGGGTGCTGGGTTTGTTCTCTTAACGAGCTGAGAGTGCGGTGAGGGCTGGACCCTCGAGGCCCTCCTGGTAACCTCCTCGGCCTTCCTGCACACTCCTGACCCATCTGTCTCCCTGTGGTTCCTGCCCCTGCCTCTCGTCACCACCTCCCAGTTCTCTCCAGCCTCCAATGAGCTCGCTGTCTCTCCATTTGGCGCTCGACTCTCCCTCCAGGAAGAGGCCCAGATCTGCCCCCTCTTCTCGAAGCTTTGGATGGCCTTGGGAGGCATGCCTGGCCTCAGATGCCCCTCAGTACAGCTGGGGGAAGGGTGGGGGGCCCAAGCAAAAGTGGCTGTGATCTCCCCGGACCCAGTGTCAAGCGAACGCCGCTCTGGATGCCCTGGGTCCTGGCCACTCCCGCCCACTGCATTGTTGACCAACAGCCTGGATCTGATGTCGAAGCAGAGGAATTTCCATTCAGCTGGGACCTAGGAATGGGGGTGGCCTCTTTGGCAATAAGTGACACTCTCTGCTACTGAAAGGCGTCACGTTCCTGCACCACTGAGCCTGGGATGGCCACCATGTGACAGCACCAGGGACACGTGCCTTCCGGGACAGTTTCTGAGCCAGGCAGCTGGCTAGTGTTGTTTTCCCCGTGTCCTGTGGGCAGGGGCGGGGGCGGGGCGGCGACAATGAGCCGGGGCTCTGGCCTCGCGCAGCGGAGCGTGGCCCCCGCCGCCTGGCCTGATATGGCACGGACGGCTGGAAAAAGTGACCGTGGGGCTTGACTATCTCAGAGGACTGCTCTATTTTTCCTCAGCATAATTTTTCCATGAATAATCTTTAAAGCTCTTTAAGTGGCTGTTTCTTTAGCAGTTTTATTGGAATATATGAGAGTTGACAGTCTGTGGGGAGTGAGATATCATGTTGGGGAAAAAAAATCTGGTTTTCATTACATTTTTCTCAAGAAACCAACAGGCTGCCCAACAGACCACTCGTTGATCGATAGGGAACACAGTACAGGCCTCCTCATCCTGACTTGGGCATGGACGAGATTAAGGATGACGGGTGGCCATGGCAAAGACCTTGGGATCCAGGGGCAGACAGGCCTGGGCTCCCACTGGCATTCGCCACTTGCAGGCTGAGTGAACTTGGGCAAGTCACTTTGCACCTCTGAGCCTGAACTGTACGTGGACCAGGCGGGAACTGTGACCTGCCCTGGCAGACTCCCTGAGAGGAGGAAAGGATCCGTGCCCCGCCCTCCCTCCTACAGCGAGTGTTCCGGCCGAGCCAGCCCCCGGGCCGGGCGCTGCACAGCCAGGCTGGACTGGAGAGCTGCTGCGCTGGGTGGGGTTCGCGGTCTGGTGGGGCAGGGGCAGGGGCAGGAGAAAGGTGGTCACACCCGGACAGACACACACTTCCATAGGGGAACCCGAACAACAAGTCTGGTACCAGCAGTAACCACCCCAACAGGAGTACTACCCTGGCAGTAACGATGGTGGCAATGCCAACGGCCGACATGCAACGAGCATCTACAAAGAGCTGGAAGCGTGTTCCACCTCGTGCACAGGCACTGCCGTTGTCTCCGTGCTGAGATGTGGGCCCTGAGGCCGAAGGGTTTCGGAGCTTCCCGAGAGAGCAGCTGCTGAGCAGTGGAGCCGTGAGCAGTGCGTCCGAGAGCATGGGAAGCCGTGGGGGACCTGGGGGCCTGACCTCCAGGCTGGCCAGGAGCTCCGGCAGAGCAGCAGCAGAAGCAGAGGGGGCAGCACATGCAAAGACCTTGAGACGAGAGACGACAGGAAAAGCCGCAGAGAGACTAGCTGAAGAGCTGAGGGAGGGGAATGCGTGTGTGCGTGTGCACGTTGGGAGGAAAGGAGCGGAGCTTCGGGGCTGGGGGGGGGGCTAGAGTTTAGGGAGGGGAAGATGTGGAGATTTTTAGGAGGGGCAGTAAAGTGTTCAGATTTGCACCCTAGAAAGCTCACTCTGGCTGGAAAGCACGTGGACATGGCCAAGCCCACTGGCTGGGAGGGATGTGGACGGGAGATGTCTAGGAGGTGGACCAGTGGGGGTTGTGGCGGGAGGCAGTGTGCAGGTGACCCTCAGTGGAGGCTGGTCTGTTCACTTAGGGACGATGAGACATTCAGTTTGTAGCTGATGTTGGGAGGCCCTTGCGTACATGCGTGCGGCGCTCAGGACACCGATGGCAGCTGGGGACAGATGTCTATGAGGTGACAGCACAGAGGTGTATGGAGCCCCAGGTGGGAGTGAGATCATCCATGGTTGTAAGCTCAGTAAGAAGAGGGAAGGCCTGGAGCAGAAAGCCAGGAAAGCGGTGGCATTTGTGGGACGAGAAGACAAAGGACCTTGTGCAAAATCAGGGTCACCAGAACAGCTACCTGGGGAAAGCATCGTTTTAGGCGCAGGGGCAATGTGATCTTGCTTCACTGGTAATGCTAAAGGAAGGCGCCCCAGAAGCAAAGCCCTGTTCTCCTGACCCCGGCAGCCCCTGGCCTCAGCGACCACGTCTGCCCTCCCAGGGCGGCCGTCAGGCAGCACCCATCTTTGTGGCTGGAACACACAGCAGTGGTCCCCTTTCTTCCCCTTTCAGTCCGGGTCTCCAGAGAGCCAACCAGAGGGGCCTAGCCTGCCACCTGGGTCAGCCAGCCAGGGCCAGAGCGTTGCCTGGAGGCCTGTGGACTGCCGCAGACAAGCCTGGAATGCTCTGGGAATGCCCTCGTCTTCATCCTGGAAGTTTCTCTCTGGAGAAGAGAGAGCATGGAAAGAAAGGACTGCCGATCTCCCACCCTGAGGGGTTCGAATAGACAACAGTGAGGGCTGTCACTGAGATACGAGCCGAGCCTGTGCTTTACAGAGTGAGTTCTCACAAGGAGGGCGGTGGCCCCTCCTCCAAGTCCAGGCCTCCTGCCCTTCGCTCTCGGATGGCCTGCACCTGGTCATCGCAGCGCCTGCCCATCTGTAACCAAGGATGTGTGTGATTTCCGGGTGACTGCCCAGCTCTCCACCAGACCCGCGGGAGGCAGGGGCTGCGTCCCGCTGCTCAGTGCAGGGCCAGGTGAGTGGAGCACGGCGAGTGTGCCCAGTGGCCGGGCATGGGGCTCATGGCTGCGGCGGCGGCGGCGGCGGCTCTGCTGAGGAGGACACAGGCCTGGGATGCGGAACCTTGTTCCCACCGGTTTCCAGCAGTATCTGAGCAGCCCTGCCCTGGGTCAGCACTGCCCGATTTAAGCAGTCTGGCAGCCCCGCTGCTGCCTTCGGGGTGCTTTCCAAGTCTCATGCGCTGGAAATTAATGGGAGGCAGCTGTGGCAGAGAGGAAACGACTCAACTTGGAGTCACAAGACTTGTGTTCCAGTCTCGCCTCTGCCCAGGGCGGAGCTGGGAGCTCCAGTCTTCTCACTGGAGAAGGGGAGTGACAACTGCCGTGACCTGGGGCTCTCGAAAGCACCACCCTCCCGGGTGTGTGATGTACAGGGCATACTTTCATCCAGCCTGAAGGGGGGGCAGTTCTTTCCTGCTTCTGCTCAGACCCTGTTCCCAGGGCAGGCACTGGCCCTCTTCTGGGTCTGCCAGAGCCCTGTGCATGCTGGGACACAGGGGCCCCTCTGCACAGAAAGCCTGTTTGTGTTGAAACCTTTCTCTGGCCAGGTTTCATGGTGGAGCCTGGGAGCTGATCCCTTTTACATTCACACACATTCTTTGTTTCTTACACATGCAGCTCTCACGGGTCTCTATTGTGAGCGGTCACCCTTCAACTGTGGTGAGCCCCAGACGTCCTCCTCGGAGCTGGAGGGCCTAGATTCCCAGGCCACAGGGAGCAAGGAATGCCCGGGACAGCACTGGTGCCACAGGAGCAGCTGGGCTGCCGCAGGGCGGCAGAGTCGGGCAGAACCAGGCTCGAGTCTTGGTCCTGGGCCTGACCTGGACGTACCAGGCTGCAGGAAGGGACACTTCCAGGCAGATGTATACTTCCAGGGGGAATGGGTGGAAACTGGCTTCCCAGCCCTGCAGCCCTCACCTAGGGGCTCCTCACCCGTTCCGAGACTATAAAGGGAGGAAAGAGGAGCATGTGGAAGGGGAGTCCTCACCCCTTGCCCATGGGGTCATTTCTTCTACTCAATCATAGTGTGGGGGTCTCCACAGACCATTTGGGGAGCTTGAAATATGTCCCCAGCAGTCGGGAGACCCAGGGGACAACCAGTGTCTTACCCTGGGCCTGCGAAGCCAACGTGGCCATAGCCACAGGACAGTGGTGGCCGCTCTGGGCTTAGCTGCACTTGCAGATCTGTGGGAACAAGGAAGGTGTGGCCTTCCAAGGACCAAGGTGGCCCCGTGAGGAGCGCTGGCGTGGAGCTGAGAGGACCTGAGCAGCAAGGACCTGGACGCTGCAGGCCACGGAAGGGGCTACGGTGGTGCCCGGAAAGGTTTTGCATCTGCCGAGGTCAGGAGACCTCTGGGTTCTTGGAAAAGCCCATGTAAGAGGAAGCATTAGTGTTATCAGCTGCCACCTGGGTCTGTCACCCGTGTCCCAAGACAGCAGCACCCACCACTGAGACTGTGTCCTTCCCTCCAGTCGCCCGTGGTCAGCAAGCTGAGAGAGGCAGGAAACGCTCAGGGGGGAGAAGAGCCCAGCACCCCCGCTCTCCCACCACAAGCAGTCAGCCTGAAGCCCCCAGCTAGGGCAAGAGAAAGATATTTTATGCCAAATTGGGGTTTGGAGTTCGGATTCTTACATAGAACCAGCCTTCTAAGGACCGAGCTCGAACCGTGTGTGACTCAAAGTGCCTGCAGGAAAGTCAGGGGTGGGCCAAGGCTGTCACCAGGGGCAGGGCGCATACGGCCTGCGGATGCTGGGGCCCCATCTGCACCCTGATGCTTTCGCTGCCGGTACAGGTGTGACCAGTCCAGACCCCGGGGCTCAGCAAGAGGCTCTGCCCCTTCCTCCCTGCATGGGATTAGGCCCCTCACCTGGGAATGAGGAGACCGGCCCCCCAGGTCACGGCCGGTGCGAGGGTCACTGAGCGGACGCGTGGGCAGCGCTGAGAAGAGAGTATGTGCTCAGCACACGTGAGCGGCCACTACTGCCGTCTCTGAGCCTCTGCCCCCGCCGTGGACCAGCTGTGCGGTGGTTTGAACACACGTGTGCGGATTCTCTGACACGGCTCTCACTGAGCGGTCATGTCTACATCCCCTCTCCTTGGACCTGGGCAGGCCTCTGCGACAGCCTTGACCTATACCCTGTGACAAAAGCCAGGCTGTGTGACTTCTGAGGGGGCATCATACAGATGCCGTGAGGCAGCTTCCACGCTGCTCTTGGGACATCCTGTCTGGGGAATCGCTGCCACGGGAGACCGGGGGCTCTGAGGCTGCCATGTGGCGAGGTGGCCCGGTCCCATGGGAGGCCGCATGCACACACGCGCTATGCCCCGGCTGGAGCTCCAGCCGGCAGCCAGCACCAAGCACGTCCAGTGACTCCAGTCCCTGGGCCTCGGGTCCCTGCCAGTCTTCAGTCTCTCCAGCTGCAGCCCCAGATATGGTGGGGCAGAGACGAGCTGCCCGGCTGGGTCCTACCTGGCTCCGACTCACAGAGCCTACGCGTGGAGTAAACGGTTGTTCTGTGCCGCTGGACGTTGTCGGCTGCCTCCCGCTGCCCCTCCGCCGGCACGTCAGCGTGGACGCTCCGCGCGGTAGGCGAGCACCAGACACCACGCTAAGGGCCCGGCCCGGCCCCGTGAAGTAAGCCAACAGGAATTCTTTGTTCCTATTCCCGTTTCACCAGTAAGAAAACTGAGGCTCAGAGGGATTCAGCCGATTGCCGAGGTCCCACAGCTAAGTGCCAGAGCCCAGCTTTGAACTTGGACTGCCTGACAGCAGGAGGGCTTTTTCTCCACAGGCGATAAAACAAGGAGACAGAAAGGTGTGTGGGAGAGCAGTCCTGAAGGGACAAGCACAGAACCCCGAGGCGCAGGCCGAGCTTTTCCATGGACTTGCTTTGCTGCCAAGGACTCTTCAGAGAAAACCTGTTGGCGGCTCCAGCCACGGGGAGGCGGCGCTGACGGAATCTGGGACTGTCTTCACCAGTTCCGAGGCACTTGCAAACAGGACCTGCCCTCTCTGGGGGGCAGCGTTCTTTATAATTTTTGCTCTCCAGGAAAATATTATTTCATCTCCACAAACGAAACATTACATGTGGGGGAAAACTGGAAACGTGGCATTCCTGGCCTGTTTGTCTCCATGGACCAGAAACTGAGAAGGTCTCTCCACTTCCCTTCTCACAGGCTGTCTGCTGGTCGGTGCGGAGCTGCCGGCACAGCCACTCCCCAGGGTGCAGAGTGGGGGCAGGTCCCTGTGGGGTGGGTGCAGGGGCCACTCTGAGATTGACCAGGGCCTCAGAGGGACCCACGACTAGGGCTGCTCCCAGCGCCAGAGTCCGGTTCCCGTGCCCCAGGCGGGCCAGCTGGTTGGAGACGGGGGGGGCGTGGCTGCAAAGAGGGGTCAGGGAGCGCCCACCAGCCTCCTTTCGGCTCCTCGACATGCCACGCCTCGCCCCACCGTGGCTGCCGCCACCTGCCGCCCCCACTAACGCGCCAGCCCCACGAGGGCAGGTCTGTGCCTCGTTCCTGGGCATGCGGCCCACAGCAAGTCCCTGGTTCACAGCAGGCCCTGGGCATGGAAGTCTTGAAGGAAAGAACGAACAAACACATCTTGGGGCCTCTCCTTGCCAGGTGTGGGGGTGCCTAACTGCTGGGGAGAGAGCCCAGAGCAGCAGCGTAAGCCCCTCCTGAGGAGCCGAGGGAGGCCGCGTTCCTGCCGTTCCCGGACTGCAAGAGGCGCATTCCTGTCTCAGGGGCTGCTCGGGCTCCTGCCACGCAGCCCAGTCCAACTGCCGGACCAGGGCAGGCCTCTCAGGAGCTGCCCCTCGGGCCCCGCCCTCCGCAGACCCCTGGCTGTCCCAGGGCTGCAGGGGCACTGCCTCTCTGTCATCTGAGGCTTCGGGTGGGAAGCCGGGACCACTGAGTGAGTCTGAAGCTTTCCAGACACTGCCATGCCTCTGGTGATCAATGAAAGCCTTAACATCCTGCTTCCAGGGCTGCAGCCGGGGGTTGGGGAATTGGGGGGAAACACCCCTGTGCGCGGGCTCGCTCCACGGCAGGCCAGGCATGAGAACCGCTAGCATCAGCACTTCTCCGGGACAGAGTGCGGAGTCAGCAGTCACTGGCCCTGGAGCTCCTTCGAGAACCAGGTGCCGCAGGGCTCAGCAAGGAGCTCAGGGGCCTGGGCTGAAGGGATGAGGGCAGGAAATGGGGCTCATACCCCGGGGACCGCGGTCTGAGGAGGGAGGCAGGCCGGGGGCAAACAAGCACAGGTAACCGCACAGGACGGAAGTGCTACGGAGAGGTACGGAGAGCTGTAAGCAGGGGAACTCTGTGAAAGGCCAGCTAGTGAGTATTTTAGGCTTTGCAGGGCTGGGGGTGGGGGTGGGGGGGCGGGTGGTTGTCTTTGTCCCAACCACTCAACTCTGCCACTGCAGGGAGAAAGCGGCCACAGACAACAGTTGATGGATGGGTGTGCGGTGCTCCGACACCAACAGGGGCCGTGGGTTTGGCCCTTCGTGTGCCCACACCTGGCGTAACGGGGTGGGGGTCTGAGCGGGTCCGGGACGGGTGGGGCTAGGGTGGGAGGGAACGCTTCCGAGGCAGTGCCGTCTTGCTACGACCTGAAGGGCGACTGGATGCTAATTGGAATCACGACACTGACAATAATGACATCACCCTGACAACGGGCGTTACACTTGCTGAACGAGTTCTGTGTCGGGCTCAGCGCTCAGGGGTTTACACCTGGGGTCGCAGTGGACCACCTGCGAGGGAGGTGTTGGCGTGCCCCTTACAGATGGGGGAACTGAGCCGCGGCGGGGGCCGAAGGTTCTGTTTGCCCCCTCACACCCGAGTCCTCTCGGTGACTCAGCAATCGCTGGACTTGGTGACACTTTTCCTACCCTGGGTCCCTCAGCCTGGAGGTGCTGGGCGCCACGCCACTCTCCGTGTGAAGTGCTTGTTCTCATTCCCGTTTCATCTTCATTCTGTCTCTTCCTGCGAGCCTTCGGGGGCAATTCTGTTCCCTGCCAGGATTCCCGCTGATGCTGGAGGTTCCTTGATGCGCCGGGCGCCGGGTTTCATGTGAGCAATAGAGCCAGGTGGAGACGATGGTGGATGGGGCAGAAGGGGAGTCTGGCTGACCTTGAGGAGGCTGGGCCAGGGGTGGGCCTGGCTCCAGGCACTGGTTCCCCTCCTAGGCAGGGGTCTAAGGTAAATGCAGCCCCTCCTTTCCGCCCCGAGCCTGTCGAAGGCCCAGTCCTTGAGGCCCCCAATCAGCAATGTCAGTTTTCTGGGCCGGACTGCTGGTCTCCAACCCGCCCGCAAGCAGCAGGCGGCGGTGGTGCTGACCTGGGCTGGGGGCAGGAAGGGGCCCTGGGACGGGAACCCTCCAGTGCTGTCCGGAGGGTAGGAAGGAAGGGTGGCCATGGGGACTCTGGGCACCCGGGGAAGCCAGACGCGCGGTTTCTCCTGCTGACACATATCGACCACGCAAGGCTGCAGAGGCGGATTCACACTCGTCTGGGGGAGGCTTGGAAGGGCAGAACACCTCCGCATTTGAGTCTGCTCTCTGCTCCAGAATTCTGGCACCTTCTCCTGAAGAAATGGTCTGGAATGGCTAGTGTTTCCCATTGTTCCTTCTGTGGCCCCAAACGATTGCTGTAGGATGCTGCTGCTATTTCTGACATCCCCGATAGGACCCCTGCCACGTCCCCCACAGGTCAGGTGTAGGCGACTGAGCATGCAGAAGGGATGCAGCAGACTGAGACGGGAAGGGCTTCCGGAACAGGGACAGAGCTGAGGAGGTAGAGACAAGACTAGCACCAAGGGCTTAATTCTGGTCGCCTCTGCTGGTGGTCGTCTCTGATGTAGGCCTGATTCTGGGCTCACAGGACCCTGTGAAAATCCAGCTGAGGCCAGGACTCTGTCCCTTGAGGTGTGGACAGCAGCCCCTCCCAAGGCTCTGTGGACCAATCAGTCACTCTGCTAAGTCACGGTGGGGCTCCAGGGCTGCCTGGGGCAGGGTCCAGCCTGCACGGTGCAGCCGGGAGAGGCCGGAGAAGAAAAGGAGCATGGGAAAACCCCTGGGAGGCAGGGCAGAGGCCTCGCTGGCTGGCGCCCATGAGAGGCTGTAGCTGCCTCTTGCGGCCTCTGTGGGCCTGTGCACAGCGGCAGACGTAACCGCCACACCGGCTGGGCCCGGACCGTGGAGCCAGCGGCTCGAGCAGGCCAGCAGGCCAGGGGTGGGGGGCACATCACCGGACAGCAGCGTGCAACAGCCGCCCCTCCCCAAACACTCACTGCATGTCAGACAACACTGAGTGCCTTCCAAGTATCATTTCCACTCTGACCTGCAATGATCCTGAGTGGGGCTCCACTACCCTCATTTTTCAGGTAAGGAAACCGAGGCTCAGAGGGGTGGAGGTGCCATCCAATGCTGCAGTGGCCCAGAACCCAGACTGGTGAGGCCCAGACCGCTCCCTCCCTGGGCGCAGCAGAGCTCAGCCCCCATCACGAAGCCACCACAGAGGTAACAACGAAGCACTTTCACAACGTGCCCGCGTGGGCAGAGCACTTTACAGGTGTGAACCTGCCGGGCACCACCACCACCCTGCAAGGTGATCGCCAGTGCTGCCTCCATCGCGTGGCCGAGGCCACTGAAGACCAGACAAGAAAGATGACAAAGCTAGGGAACAGCACAGCTTGGGCGGACTTCAAAGCCAGGTCCTTAATCACTAGGGGACACTGCGTGTGTGTCTCCAATATGTGAACAGAACTGATGCTCCAGAGAGCTGA
The DNA here is from genome assembly GCA_004026765.1 of Micronycteris hirsuta. NCBI lineage: Eukaryota > Metazoa > Chordata > Mammalia > Chiroptera > Phyllostomidae > Micronycteris > Micronycteris hirsuta. The sequence continues at coordinate 72,647 of PVJI01008188.1, forward strand.
GCCGTCTGTGGCTGGTGACCAAACACCCCGGCACCCGGTGCACCCTCCAAGGCATGTCAGCTCCAGGGCACTGGGCCTGATGATAAGGGCCCTGGTGACCCAGAGAAGATCCTGGGGTTCTCTCTACCTGCTCTGTGCATACTCCCAACTCAGGGTTCTGAT
>PVJI01008189.1:0-72805 GCA_004026765.1 Micronycteris hirsuta
ACTGATCCCCAAGTTTTGTTCCCATGTTTGTTTGTTCATTATGTTGGGTTCTGTGTGTGTTCGCTTGTACCTCACTGAAATTTTAGAAATGATTATTAGAATTATTTTTTGTTAATTTATATACCTCCATAATTTGGCTTAATTTACTTTAACATTGTGATGTTTCTTTTGTGATTTTTTTTCATATTTTCCTTTGTCTGAGTGTTGATGTCTGATATTTGATGAAGCAGTTACTGCTTTGGACTTCTGGAACCAATTCTGTTTAGAGGAGTAGTTTTATCTGCACATGCATAAAAGGGTGCTTGCTAGGTGATGTGTTGTGTTTTGGGCTGATGAGAAGCTTCACTTCCCATTCTTCTTGCTGCCCCATGACACCAAGGTCAGTGCTGTGAAGATTGAAGGGGTCCTCAGTGGCCAGGGCTGTGGTATTTCAAATATTTAGCGATCTCTTTGGAGACTTGTAACACAAAATAGGCCAGTATAATCAATGGTAGCACATATGCAGTGTGTCCGAGAAGCTCTTACCCTTTTCTTTTTAATCTAAACCTATTTGCTGAGCCAGTCTTTCCTGCTATCGCTTTGTATTATCCTTGTATTAGGTTCTCCTTGTAGCTCCTTGAAATACCTGGTCTCTTAAGCTTCTTCCCCTTTTGTGAAGGAATGCTCTTTAACATGGATAATTGTCTAATTATTTTTGAAGGGTGTTGAATATTTGTATTTTTTACTCTGCCACCTTGCTATGGCCACTGAAATAGATATTTTTATTTTGTTTTTTTTGGTGCAGAGTTGGTGTACAACAGTGTTGGTTATTCATCTCTTCTGCTTTCTCTTTGGAGTTGCATCATCCATTTTCCACCTGATAGCTCAAAGAGGAGGGACTGGAACAGTTCCCTGTGTATCACAAGAGGGACAGGCATCCAGCCTTCATAGGATGGTGTCACAGGGGATCTCACTTGGTGAATGTCAGTTGGGGAAAATTTGATTCCAAGGGTTGGTTAAAACATGATGAGGAATATGTTCTCTTTAACTGAAATTCTCTTTAACTCACCATTGCCAGTGGCCACATTTTAATGCACTTGTCCTTTCTCAGTGTTGATATATTTCCAGTTTGTTACTTTTAATAATTTTCCTTCACACTCTTGATTCCAGCCATGGGTAATCTCTGCCTCTCTAACATCTACACCACAACCCTTTCTCTGAAGAGTGATTTTGGTGTGCTCTCCCATTTTGATCAATGCCCATTGTACCTTGAAGTGTGCTCATATTTCTACACAAAATTAACACAGCATCTGCTCTCCTGTGGTTGATTTTCATGGTTTGTGGCACATTCATATCCTCTACACAGCCTTAAAACAGAACTAAGAAGGGTTTTGCAGGCAGCCTCTATGACAGGAATAACTTCTAAAGCCAGCTTCTCTTCCTTAGGTTCCCCCGTATCCTGGTATCCTTCAGTTAATGAGTTCTCCATATTACAGCCCTGAGGGGCTTTTCTTGAGACTCTCATTTGTCATGAAATCATCATATAAAATCATACCAGATGTAACTGATGCAAATCATTGATGAGAGAACCCGCTCTCTATACATCAGTATGTACTTCACTAGCGTTTGTTTTTCTTCAGGTTGCTGCTGTGGAGCAGAGGATGGGGAGGCACCCATTGAAGAGAATGTTAATGTAAGAGTCTCAAGGGCTATGAATCTGAAGTCAGCACTGTCTTCCCAGAAGAACCACCCCTGTGAGAGGTGTGGGTGTGTGTTGAGACACATTTTCTTCTCCATTGATCAGCAGGGAACCCAAGAGGGCCCAACACTGCTGAGGTGTGGGGCATGTGCAAAACCATTTTATTTCAGTGCACAGAGTCACCAGCTCCAGGAGCAGGACACAACACAGAATGGTGTCATCAGCAGTGTGGATGGGGTCTCGCTTGCAAAGAACTTCAATTCCCATGTGTTGTGGAATCCTCGTAGCTCTAGTCAGGATGGAAAATGCTTCCTCTTCAGCTCCGGACATCTTGAACAACTGTCTGCTTACACGATGCACAGGGAAAATGAAATCTCAAAGTGTGGGATGACTTTACAAACTGCAAGATATTATACCCCAAGAGAATATGAGAAAGCCATTGGCTGTGATGACACACTAATTGAGGACCAGAGCTTCCTTACTGAAAGACAGTGTTTTTTGTGTTGTGAATGTGGGAAGTCTTTTACCAGGATTTCTGCCCTCCATGTTCATCAGAGAGTTCATACTGGAGAAAGGCCATATAAGTGTGGGGAATGTGGGAAATCTTTCAGCGGTAGCTCTGGTCTTGGTTATCATAAGAAAGTTCACACTGGAGAAAGGCCATATAAGTGCGGTGAATGTGGGAAATCTTTCAGCAGTAGCTCAGGTCTTGGTCATCATCAGAAAGTTCACACTGGAGAAAGGCCTTATGAATGCACTGAATGTGGGAAATCATTTAAGCGAAAAGATTCCTTTAATTCTCATCAGAGAGTTCACACCGGAGAAAGGCCTTACAAGTGTGGTGAATGTGGAAAATCTTTCAGCAGTAGCTCAGGTCTTGGTCATCATCAGAAAGTTCACACTGGAGAAAGGCCTTATGAATGCACTGAATGTGGGAAATCATTTAAGCAAAAAGATTCCCTTAATTCTCATCAGAGAATTCACACCGGAGAAAGGCCTTATAATTGTAGTGTTTGTTGTAGATCTTTTAGCCGTAGCTGTGACCTCCGTAAACATCACAGAGTTCACACTGGTGAAAGGCCTTACGAGTGCGGTGAATGTGGGAAATCTTTTACCCGTAGCTCTTCCCTCCGTATTCATCACAGAGTCCACACAGGAGAAAGACCATATAGTTGTGGTGAATGTGGGAAATCTTTTACCCATAGCTTTCTCCTCCGTCGTCATCATAAAGTTCACACTGAAGAAAACCATTATAAATGTGGTGAATGTGGAATATCTTTTAGCAGTGGCTCTGACCTTTGTGTACATAACAGAGTACACACTGGGGAACGGCCTTCTGAGTGCATTGAACATGCGAAATCTTGTACCAGTAGCTCTGCTCTCCATTTTCATCAAGGTGTTCACACTGGATAAAGCATTGATGAATCCACTAAATGGGGAAATCCCATATGTGTACCAGTTTCCTCAACTACCATAACAGAGTTCTCACCAAAGAAACATTTATGAATGTGGTGAAAGTGGGAAATCTTTTATCTGTTGCATTAACTATCATGTTATCAGAGACTGCACACAGTAGTAAAGTTTTATGTCTGCAGGGAATGTGGGACATGTTTTATCAGTAACTTTCGTTTTCCTTGGAGACTTCACATTGGAGAAAGGCCTCATGAGTGCAGTGAAAATGGGAAACCCTTTTTCTGTAGCAGTTCCCTTGGTTGTCATCAGAGAGTGACCCTGGAGAATGGCTTTATGCCTGCAGTGAATTTGGGAAATGTTTTTCTTGTATCAGTGACTTCCACTAGTATGAATAAATAGAGGTTATTCTGTTGAATATGCAATTTGTCAACAAAATTGAATTTATTCTGTTGAAATGCAATTTGAGTGATGTGAATATGAAACATGTTTGAACTGTAGCCATTCCCTTTATTGTCATTAGAGAATTCACAATGTCTAAGTTCTTATAAGTTAAGGAAATTTGGGAAATCTTTTATTATCTCTCCATTGCATTTGTTATCTTCTGAGAATTCACACAGGTAAAATCTATTCATATATAGGCAATATGAGAATTTTTTCTGTAGCATAGTCCTCTATTATATTCCCAGTTTCACTCTGGAGAATGTCCTCATGAGTACAGGGAATGTGGGAAAATGTTTTTTGATTGTTTTCCTTTCTTATCAGAGTTTCCACAGGAGATAGGCCTTATGATGACATGAAATGTGGGAGATCTATTACCTCGTTTCCATAGGCGTGTTAATCATAGTTCACAGTGGTGAAAGGATTCAAGCATGAAGTGAACTAGGGAAATCTTTAGCCATAAGATGTTGGACAGTTCTCACTCTGTAAAGGTATTTTTTAGGAAATGTTTATTTGTTATCTTCATAGTAATAGCACTATAGAAAACTTTATGAAAATGTCTGAGTTTAATTTTATGTATTCAGATGTGGAGATGTCTCAGAAGTTTAATGTTTACACTTTGAAGTAACTAACAAAGTACATTCTAAACTAATCGTGCCTTGATGCATTCTTATAGTGTATGAGAGTTACATTCTTCCACTCTAACAAAGTCTTGAAATTTATTTTTATAATTTTAGCTCTTTTCATATATTTGTCATGCTGTTTTTGTTGTTCTAGTTGCATTTCTGTAATGATTTATGATGCACATTTTTCAGGAGAGTATGTAAATCGGATATGTTTTTAGTATGTTCTGTGCTCATATACTTTACCTATTCCTTTATAATTTAGGGCTACTTTCCTTAGAAAATAGGAGAATGAAACAACAAAGATCTATGCTGTAATGTCACCCATTTTCACTCTTTGAATAATAAATAATTTTTGTTTCATGGAATAATAGTTTTTATGGAAAAATTGTTTTTAGTAGTGAAAATCATATTCAGGTTATTTGCTTGCTTTTTTTACTGTACAGAATGTGTAGGTACATATATATACTTTAAAAAATAATCTGCATTATTTACACACTTCATTGCTTTTGTAAATTCAATCATTAAGTAATATAATAATTTTGCTTCTAAGTTTTCAGTCCTTTCTGTGGTCTTTTATCTGGGGTTTGCTGGGCTGCAGCGGGACTGGAAGGTGCACCAGGTGGTGTGAGGATGAATGAGTATTTGTTGAGCCTGGAAGCCAAAGGCAAGAAAACAGTGATTAGACTCCACATATCTTGGTCATGCAACCTGGGTTTAAATCTTAGATTACTGACCATAGTTGTTATTACAGGAAAGTGATTCACTGTATGGGCCTCAGTATTTTCCTGTGTAAATAGAAATAAAAACACCCTTTCCCTGGATTGAGTGGCACAGTGGGTTGAATATTGTCCCATGAACCAAAAGATCACGTCTTCAATTCCTGGTCAGGGCACATGCCTGTGTTTTGGTCCAGTTCCCAAGTTAGGGGAGTGGGAGAGGTAAGCAATTAATGTTTTTGCACTTCAATATTTCTCTCCCTCTCTTTCTCCTTTCCTCCCTCTCTAAAATCCAGAGAATAAATTAGTTTTAAGAAAGAGCAGCCTTCATCCCTGAATGAAAATTTTCCAGGGCTTGCATTTTGATCATTTTTTTGTTTTTAATCCTAACTGCACCCTGGGAATTAGTAACTTTTATTGTATTTCTGGGGAAAATAGGATGGAGAAGAGGAAGGGGTTTTTCCAAGGCTACAGGAAAGACAACTGTCAGATTGCAGTGGCCCGATTCGAACATGGGAGTCTGGCTCCAGAGCTGGGGACAATCTCCACCATAGCATGTTAGGCCCTCAGCACAAGGCAGGAGGACAGCGAAGGCCAGGGACATTAGAAACTCAGCCAGCTGCTATCTTCATTGTTTTATCATACAATTTCTGCACTTTCTGATATCTTAGAGTGCTTAACATCTGCCTCACAGATTTAATGGGAACCTTAGCTGTCATCTCCAGTGGTCTCTCCAGGGAAAACTACTTGAGCCTTAGCTGCGTTTTGCCTACCTCCTTTTTGAGCTTAGTGCACAGCTCACACTAATGAGACCCCAGTGATTCATGGCTGAATCTTTCTGCATATTCTCTTATTTTTTTTTTAAGATTTTATTTTTATTTTTAGAGAGAGGGGAAGGGAGGGAGACAGAGAGGGAGAGAAACAGCAATGTATGGTAGCCTCTCACATGGCCCCCACTGGGGACCCGGCCCGCAACCCAGGCATGTGCCCTGACTGGGAATCAAACCGGGACCCTTTGGTTCCCAGCCTGCGCTCAGTCCACTGAGCTACGCCAGGCAGGGCAGCATATTCTCTTATTTTTTGATTGATGGGCTAACATATTATCCACTGTGGTGAATATTATGCACTCTGTTTGACCCTTCAGCTGGTTTTTATACATGCTGCTGACATGCTCCTTCCATCATGAGAACAGCTGGACAGGGTACCAGGATATGTACAAGTGATGCTGGAGACCTATAGTATGTCATGTACTTAGTGGAGTGTTCACTTCTTCATACAGGAATCTGTCCTCTTGATCCTGTACCCCATGTGTGTCCAATCTGTGGCCTGTGGGCCACATGCAGCTCAGGGTGGCTGTGAAAGTGGGCAACACAGAACCGTAAATTTACTTAAAACATTATGAGAATGTTTTTGTGATTACCTGTTGCAATGTATTTAACGTGTAGCCCAAGACAACTCTTCTTTCAGTGTGGACCAGCAACGCCAAAAGGTTGGACACCCTTGCTACTGTGTCCAGTACTGGCTAGATGAAGAAATGGGGCTGACCATGTTTTTCCCATAGTCCTGACCATGTTCAGCAACCACATCCCCGTTTCCAACAACCCCATGTCTGCACCAGAGATATTTCTGTAGACACAAGTCCTTCTGAACAAAGTGAGATTCTTCTCTTGATTCCTCAAGACAGGCCAATCGGCCAAATCAGGTTGGGTCCATGTCTTCAAGACCTTATTAGCATTGTTATGGCTGATGGCTTTTTCAGAGAACAGGGTGAGTGTGCAGCATCCTTAGTGATGTTTGCAATCTGATCTTATGATATGCTCCTAACAACATAACCCATTTTTTTAAAAAAGATTTTATTTATTTATTTTTAGAGAGAAGGGAAGTGAAGGAGAAAGAGTTGAAGACGAGATGAAACTTGGGGGAAGTTGCAGATATTACTGAGAATCCTGAAATTTCTCAGACACAGTGGTGGCCATGGTCATTCATGCAACAGGCCTTTAGAGTCCAGAGTAGCAAATGCGCAGTGGCTTGGTGTGGAAACTCTTATCCTTGTCTTTTGAATCGAACCATCTTTGCTAAGCCAGTCCATCCTGCAATTCTTTCTGTTTAGTTCTTTTATAATCCACTTAGGGCTCTTTGGAAAAACTGGTCTGTTAAGCATTTCCCCCATTCCTCTAGGGATGCTTTTCTTAAAAGATTTTATTTACTTATTTTTAGAGAGTGGGGAAGGGAGGGAGAAAGAAAGGGAAAGAAATATCAGTGTGTGGTTGCCTCTCGTGCACTCCCTCCTGGGGACCTGGCCTGCAACCCAGGCATGTGCCCTGACTGGGAATCGAACCAGCAATTCTTGGCTTTGCAGTCCAGTGCTCAGTCCACTGAGCTACACAAGCCAGGGCTCTAGGGATACTTTTTTTTATCATGGATAATTGTCTAATTATTTTGGAAAGGGGTTGAATATTTGTATTTATTTAGTATGCCTTTATTCTGTCATCACATAGATGGCTTTCTTCTGGTCTGTTTGTGCTAAGTAGTGCTACGATAGTGTTTCTTTTTCATCTCCTGTTTTCTCTTAAGAGTTGAGTCATCAGTATTTCATGTAATTGCTTAACTGGCAGGGAATTGGAAGAGTCCTGTGTGTATCACAAGAGGGACATGAATCCAGTTATGACAGGATGGGTTCACAGAAGGCCTGGTGTTTGTGAATGGCATTGGGGAGCATTTGATGCCGGGGCTTTTTAAAACATAATGAGGAGCCTGTTCTCTTTAACTTTTAACTTTGTTACCTTTACCAGTGGCCACACCTTAGTGAACTGGTCCCTTCCCAGTGTTTGCACTTAGCCAATTCATTCTTTTTTTTTTTTTAAGATTGCATTTATTTATTTTTAGAATGAGGGGATGGGAGGGAGAAAGAGAGGGAAACATCAGTGTGTGGTTGCCTTTTGCATGCCCCCTTCTGGGGACCTGGCCAGCAACCCAGGCATGTGCCCTAGAGTGGGAATTGAGCCTGCGACCCTTTGGTTCACAGGCCTGCACTCAATCCACTGAGCCACACCATCCAGGTCCTATTTGTTAGTTTTAATAGGTGTAATTTCTAATCTTATATCCAGCCAGGGCTAAACTCTGCCTCTCTAACATCTAAACCACAACCATTACTCTGAGGAGTTTTTTTGGTGTGCTCTCCAACTTTAGTCAATGCCTGTATCTCCTCAAAGTGTGCACATGTTTCTATATGAACCTGGCACAGCATCTGCTGTGTTGCGGTTGACTTTCATGGTCTGGGACACATTCATATCCTCTGCACAGCCTGACATCAACAGCAGGAAGGCTTTTGTAGGCAGCCATCAGCAGAGGGACAACTTCTGAACCCTCCTCCCTTCCTTGTGTCACATCCGATCCTAGTGGCCTTTGTGTAATGAGGTGTCCATTATTTACAGTCATTGGTGGCCAAGTAATACCAACCACCACTCAGAGTGGTGTCTTCAGAGTCTCTCAGTTTCTTGAAATTTGTCACATGGAATTATGCGCTGATGTTACAAACGCACATCTGTGATGAGAACACCCCCTGTCCTGGCTGGTATGGCTCCGTGGATTGAGTGCAGGCCTGTGGACCACAAGGTTGCTGGTTCACTCCCCTGTCCTGGACATGCCTGGGTTGCAGGCCAACTCTCCAGTCAGGAGTGTGTGAGAGGCAACCCACTGATGTTTCGCTTGCACATTGATGTTTCTCTCCCTTCCTTCCCCTCTTTCTGAAAATAAATAAATGGCCCTGGCTGCTGTGGCTCAGTGGCTTAAGCGCCAGCCTGTGAAACAAACAGTCATAGGTTGGATTCCAAGTCAAGGCACATGCCTGGGATGCCTATCACGTCCCCAGTACATGACACATGAGAGGCAACCACACATTGATGTTTCCCTATTCCCCCAACTCTAGAATTAAATAGGTAAAATGCTTAAAAAAGAAAAATCTTTCAAAAAATAAAGTTATGTATATTATTATTTTTCACCTAGTGTTATTGCATATTTAATAGACTACAATTTGCACTTAGGAACAAACAAATCAGTGTCCCTAGCTTTATTAGTATATTCAGTTGGTTGGTCTGGAACTTTACATCCACTTTCTGGGCTGAATTCCTGTAATTGCATGTCTTTGATGAGCTCAGCATGTACTCCATTGTTTGAAAAAAAAAAAATGTGTAATTCAAGTTAGAGGCATCTGATAAACAGTGAGGAATCCAGTCACACTACTGCCCAGGCAGAGATAAGACTTCTGGCTGCACCAGGCACAGATGCACTTAAGTATTAGTGTATTATTTACTACATTTAATTTGCATCGTGGGTCCTCCTGATGCAGGATAGAGAGCATTAGAGACTAGAGCAACGTCCACCAACCACATTATGCCTGAAGGAGAAACCTGCCCCATGGCCTGAATCAAAGGTCCAGCAGGCGTACCAGACACCTCCCAACAAATGAAGTCCATCCGGGCGGCTATAGAGCGGATTTAGTATTCTCAGGGTATTCTTGGGCTGTAAACCTGCAAATCCACTCCCGGAGTCTGCTCGGGAAGTACGGGATCCCTGCCTTGGAGTCCAGACCGCAGCCGTGGACGTTAAAACCTACATTACCCAGAAGGCAGGCGAGGCCGAGCGTCAATAAAGTCTCAGAGAAGGCATTTCCGCTCGATCACTGCTGTAGGGCGGGACTTCCCTCAGTGTCCTGGCGGACATTTCCTCTTGTCTCAGTTTCCTTATTACCCGGTCAGGGTCTCGTGGTCACAGGATCCAATGGAGAAGGCGCCAGTGTGCTGTTCCCCGCGGAGCTGTGAGACCAAGTCCGCTGCCCGAGTGTCCGGCGTCAGCGTCGGAACAGTAACCCCAATACCAGGGACACCCTCCTCGCCCGCGGCTCCCACCACTTGCCTGCCACAGAGTCCGATGGCGGCGACCGCGCTGAGGCGCCGGGCTGAGGTGAGTGCGCGAACCCGGGCCCTCCGCCCTCAGCCCACCCAGCCCTGCAGCCCGGGTGCGGGGCGCCCGTCACGTCCTGCAGGCCCGGCCCTGGTGTCCGGAATCTTCGGCGCTCGTGGGTGACACTCGGTGTGACGGGGTTGGCGTGGCTGACCGGCCGAGGTGAGCCACACGTGCAGGTGTCGTTGACCCCCAAAGACCCGCACACCTGGCCTTGGCCTTCCATCTGCTTTAAACAGTCTGAGGCGGAATCACGTCCTGACTGGCAGGCGGACGGGTTGCACCTTCATTCTAATGGTCCTGGGAGCCCGGGATGGTCGTGAACGGAGAGACACACAGGCTGTGTCATGGTTTTGAAAGCCGTTTAGATCCTGCTGAGATAGAAAACCGACTGGAATGGGGTAATGAGGACACTGAGGCACAGGAGGCACCCTTGTCCAAGGTCACAGAGCTGGTCAGCCACCGCACTTGGGAGACACTTGGGACTTTACCGGACTCGGGGCTGGGCTGAGATACAGACTGGCCTTCCAGGAGCTGAGGGTGCTGTATGCTTCTTCCCACAGGTGCTGAAGTTCAAAATCATTATCGAACTAGAATAAGAAGGAAAGGGTGTCACAGTCCCTCCCTCGTGGTGACATTACTGTATATATAGTGTGTAAAGACTCTCCCCTTGGGCCCTGGCTAGTGTAGCTCAGTGGATTGAGCGCGGGCTGCGAACCAAAGGGTTGCCGGTTCCATTCCCAGTCAGGGCACATACCTGGGTTGCAGGTGAGGTTCCCAGGAGGGCCACGTGAGATGCAACCACACATTGATGTTTCTCCCCATCTCTTTCTCCCTCCATTCCCTTCTGTCTAAACAGAAATAAATAAAATCTTAAAAAAACAAAACAAAACAAAAAACTTTTCCCTTGGTAATTTTCCAACTTTCAAATGAGGAGACTCTAGGGATACCCGGATCCTGAGTGCAGGTCCCAGGTACTATCAAGGTGCTCCCATTTCCTGGTGTGAAAGTAAGAAACATTCAAACGGTAGAGACTTGAAAACGTTTATTTGAGCCATACTAGGGATGATTTCCAGGAAAAAAATCTCAGCAGAGTGTGAAAATACTTCAGAAAATGGCAGTTTTACCACTTATTTTATATGTCAGAATCAAAAAGGAAGATGTGTAAGTTGGGAACTTGGAATCCATTGGTGATGGGTTAGGGAGGTGGGAGGGGACAAAGCAGGAAAATCCCTGATATTATATAAAAGATAAAAATGAATGGATGCAATTATTTTCCATTACTGGGTATAAGATATTTAACATTTAATGAGCGAATACAATAATAACACTGTGAGGTTTTTTGGTCTCTGCTCTCATGCAGTGCTTGTGCCCTGAGGGGTAAGAAAAAAGGAAATTTCCTGACATTCCAAAGGTGCAAAAATACAAAGATGGGCTCAGTTAAGGTCAAAGTTAACTTTCCTTAGGGGACATAGAGGCCTAGGACATGACTACTTGCTATGACTTGCTTTAGTTAGAAAGTTTTAATTTCAGACTATATATAGGGGTCTTTTCGGTCTCTTAAGTTTGTAAGGCTGCCTGGGAGGACTCCTCTAAGCTGGTCAAGTTTAGTATGTCCCCTGCATCATTTTTTTTTTTTTTCCACACAGGCAGCCGCTGTAAGCATTGAAGGCAGGTTATCCGGGAAGGGACTCCTGCACCTACCAGTGCACGGAGATGCTACAGAGCTGGGAATAGGGACCTCAGATCTTCTTTGTTTGTGTTAAACACAAGGCACAAGGAATTCAAAGACCAGACTTGTAAAGTGGCCAAATGATAATTAGGGTATCTGTTAGGAGGATAATGGGGCATTTGCATAAGAGAAAGAAGTTGGTCTTTCCTGGGTTAAACAGTCTCCATTTGGCTGCCTAGTGGAGAACAGATTATGGGGGTTAATGGAGGAGGCAGGGGCCTTGGACCTGGTGAGTTCTATGATCCCAAGGAGAGCTGAGGGGCCTGCGTTGGGCCTCAAGGGTGGGAGAAAAGGTTGGATTTTTGATCCATCCTTTAATATTTTTATAGTATTTTTTCTCATTACCATTTATCTCCCTCATATCTTCTTTCACCTCCAACATCCCCCTCCCCTTTACAGTTTTTAAGAAGTATAGTTAAAGATTTTGCAGTTGCAGGAAGAAAGGGAAGGGTTCAAAACCACCCCAGCATTTTTGGTCCTAGCAGCTGAAGTAGTGGAAGCACTAGCCACTGGGCTGGGAAAGATGGTGGTAGGTTAATTCCTTTTGGCAATATCAGAAGGTTCTTTTGTTTCACACTTTTATCAGTTACAAAGACCATGTGGAAACATCTTGTGAGCAGCTAACACATAGGTCTGAAACCTGTGGAAGGGTCGAGGATGGAGTCATGCAAAAGTGGAGGCTCTTTTATGCAGGAGGGTGAAAGGGCAGAGCTGAGGGAGTGAACCTGGGTGTGAAGCTGTGAAGCAGGGAGACATCACACAGAGTGTGCACAGCTAGAGGAAGTGCTAGCTGATAGCCATGGATTGTTGGTGTTTGGAATTAAGGGTGAAGCCTAAGACCATATATGGCTGTGTTTTAGAGGTATGATCTGGGAGAGTCAGCAGAATTGTTTAGCAAGAAGAATGTGGCCCTGAAGATATGGACCTTAGATTAGATGGTATTCATCTGTGCCCCACTTCCTCCTATCCTGCCTGCCTGTGCTTCTGGTGATGTGAGTGATAGATGAGACTGATAGCAGGCAGTTCTGGCACCAAGCACTGGTGTCTTCTCTGAACGGAGGGCCCATCAAAGGGGTTCAGTGTGGGGAAGAGTAGGAAAAAGGGTCTCAGATTATTCCAGATTCATTTGTATTAATTTTGATAGGTTGTTGTGACCTTTGAGGATGTTGCCGTGTATCTCTCCAGGACTGAATGGCTCCTCCTGGATGAAGCTCAGAGACGCCTGTACCTCGACGTCATGCTGGAGAACTATGCTCTTATATCATCACTAGGTAAGACCCTTACTCTCCCTGTGCACTCTTCTTTGCCTTGCCTGCACACCCCTTCCTCAGGGTTGCACTTTGCTTTTTCTATCTTAAGCTGTAAGGATTCTGACCAGTCACATACCCAGGGAGAGATTGACAGCAGCATCTGGTCTTAGGCTGGCCCCTGACCATGTCTGCAGGGGTGTTTTGTTTTAGTTGTTGTTGTTCATTGCTCTATATTTTAATAAACTAACTCATAGTTTTAAAAAAAAAAGCACTCTCCATCTCACCAGTAACCTGGACTAGGCTTTGCATGTCCCTTCAGGGGTTGCTCCATCCTCCCATGTGGACTGCAGGAACTATTCACTTCCCCAGTGTTCTGGGTCAATCCTGGACTTTGCAGGACTGGTTTGCTTGCTCTGCCCCCATCTCTCCCTGCTGCCCCCCATAACTGCTGTACAGAACCCTCATAGGGAAGGATTTGACCACAGTAGTATTGCCAGAAGCCAAGTAGATTTCACATTGATTAGTGAAAAAAAGCATTTTTTATATTCTCGAACATTTCTACAAGTGTATATATTTTTTGTGCTCACTGCAAAATATTTGTATGGATTGTTAGAGAAAGAAGGGAGGGAGAAGGAGAAATATCAATGTGAGAGTAGCATTGATCGGTTTCCTCCTTTACATGCCTGTAGGAGGGGATCGAACCTATAACCAACGTTTGTGCCCTGACCAGGTATCAAACCCGCAACCTTTCGGTGTGATGTGAGACAGTGCTCTAACTAACTGAGCCACTTGGCCAGGGGTGGATAAAATACTATGCATATATTTATCAGCTCTGTTTCCTCAACAGTGTTTTCAAACTTCAATAATTCCTTATTGCTTTCGAAATGGATGATCTACCCATTGTTAGAAGGTGAATATTCAAGGTCGCTAGTAGCATTGCCTTGAGTTTTCTGCTTTCAGATCTCATATTGTTTGTTTATGCACTTAGGTGCTCTATTGTTGGGCACATAGCAATTACAGTTGTTATCCTCCCCACCCTCTTTGGTATTATTCTCATGGAATATTTTTTACATTCTCTTTATTTTCAGCTTATTTGTGTCCATAAAGATTTAGTGAGTCTGTGGAAGCAGCATATGTTGTGTTTTGGGGAGTTTTCTTGAGGGGACACAAGGTAATCCCAAATAATCCTCAATTTATTTATTTATTCATGTATTTATTCTATAATTTTTCTTATTTTTAAATACAGTTGACATACATTATGATATTAGTTTCATGATTAGACATTGTATAACTTACTAAGCGATCATCTCCATAAATCTGATTCCATGTAACACCACACCTAATCAGTAGAATGTTATTGACTCGATTTCCTAGGCTGCACTTTACATCCAGTTGAGTGTTCTGTACTTTTTAATCCCTTCACCTTTTTCACCCATCATGAGAATTTTTTTATAAGTGTTTATTTGAGCCAAACTGCTAACAATGGACAGGACGCAATGCTTTTGTGTCTTGTGTTTTTTGTCCCTTCTCTCACTCATATCTTCTAAAGGTGTTGCCCATTGTCCTGTTTTCTGCCTATTTTGTAGTTCCTTTTGTCTTCCCAGTTTGCTGTATTTTTTTCCTTTTTCCTTTCCTTTTTCTTTTTTAAAGATTTTATTTATTTATTTTTAGAGAGAGGGGAAGGGAGGGAGAGAGGGAGAAACTTCAATGTGTGGTTGCCTCTCATGCGCTCCCAACTGGAGACCTGGCCCACAACCCAGGCATGTGCCCTGACCATGACCCTTTGGTTTGCAGGTTGGCACTCAATCCACTGAGCCACACCAGCCAGTTCTTTTCTGTTTTTTTTGAGATTTCGTTCCTTTCTCTTTTGTGCATCCATTTCACAGGATTGTGCTTGTTGTTTGTTTTTTATTACACTTAACATGTAACTCATTTTCTTAACAGTTCGTCGTAACCTGAAAACAGCTTCACTGCATTCAAAAAATTCTACCCTGTGACTCTCTGCCACACTACCCCTTTACATGTTTTGATTTCATAGTTCACCTCTTTCTATGTTGTGTACCTATTCACAAATATTGTCACCATTCTTATTCTTAATATACTTTATTTGTCCTATACAGTAGACTTCAATGAAGTACATCCACCAATGACCTGTCTTAGTATTGTGACCCTGATGACATCCTGGCTTTCCAGAGAGTTTTACACTTTCCCATGGTTTCCTGCTTCTATGTAGTATACGTTTATTGCAGCTCAGAGATCTTATTTTTCCTGTTTTTTTTTTTTTTTTTAATTTTAAGATTTTATTTATTTATTTTTAGAGAGAGGGGAAGGGAGGGAGACAGAGACGGAGAGAAACAGCAATGTATGGTTGCCTCTCACATGGTCCTCACTGGGGACCTGGCCCGCAACCCAGGCATGTGCCCTGACTGGGAATCGAACCGGGACCCTCTGGTTCCCAGCCCGCGCTCAATCCACTGAGCTACACCAGCCAGGGCTTTTTTCCTGTTTTTGCAGTAAGTTAGGATGGGTGGAAATTAACATTTTCTTCCTTTTTTTTTTTTTAAGACTTTATTTATTTATTTTTAGAGAGAGGGGAAGGGAGGGAGAGACAGAGGGAGAGAAACAGCAACGTGTGGTTGCCTCTCATCTGGCCCCCACTGGGGACTTGGCCCGCAACCCAGGCATGTGCCCTGGGAATTGAACTGGTGACCCTTTGGTTTGCAGCCCACGCTCAATGCACTGAGCTACACTAGCCAGGGCTAACATCTTCATCTTTTGTGTCTGGGAAAGTTTTTTTGCTTGTTAAAGTGAAGATGAGGCTTTTGGAATAAAGCATTGTGCTTTGCAGATGGTTTCTTTTAGTGTTTGAATATATCATTTGACATCCTCCAAGTCTGCAAGGTTTCTTCAGAGAAAAATATTGCTGGCTTATGGGAGTGTTGTCCTTAACACGAGGAGTTTCTATTGTCTCTGGTCTTTCAAATTTTTTTCCGCTTGATTTTTGACCCTTTTATTATAATATGTCGTGCTGAAATCCTGCTTGTGTTGAATGTGTACAGGGAGGTGGGAGGATGTTAAACATGGCTGATCAAATTTCTTTTTCGTATTTTGAAGTCAATCTGTAGTTCATTTTTTAAAACCAGTTTTGTATGCTTTTCTTTTCCCTCATGTTTATCTATCTCTCATTTTCTTCTTTTGGCCCCTCCTTAGGACTCCCATAATGCAAATACAGGTTATCTATATTGTGTTCCAAAATTCACCAGTGCTTTCCTCACATGTTTTTTTCCATGGAGGATTTTAAATCACCTGCTTCTGAGGTGATGTATTTTTTTAGTCCTTGATCTTGCCTGCTTTTGAAACTGTTTTGCATTTTTCATTTTATTCATTGTATTCTCCAACTGCAAATTTCTTTTTCATTCTTTTTATGATTTCTTTTTCACTGATCCCCAAGTTTTGTTCCCATGTTTGTTTGTTCATTATGTTGGGTTTCATGTGTATTTGTTTGTACCTGACTGAAATATTTAGAAATGATTTTTAGAATTATTTTTTGTCAATTTATATACCTCCATAATTTGGCTTAATTCACTTTAACATTGTGATGTTTCTCTTGTAATTTTTCCATACTTCTCTTTGTCTGAGTGTTGATGTCAGATATTTGATGAAGAAGTTACTTTTTTGGACTTCTGGAACCAATTCTGTTTAGAGGAATAGTTTTATCTGCACATGCATAAAAGGGTGCTTGCTGGTGGTGTGTTGTGTTTTGGGCTGATGAGAAGCTTCACTTCCCATTCTTCTTGCAGCCGTATGACCAAGGTCATTGTTGTAAAGATTGAAGGGGTCCTCAGTGTCCAAGGCTGCTGTTTTCGAAATATTTAGTGACCTCTTAGAGTCTTTGCTGGCCAGAAACAGGCCACTAGGGTCAACAGTGACACAAGTGCAGTGTGTCTGAGAAACTCTTATCCTTGTCTTTTGAATCTAACCCTGTTTGCTGAGCCAGTCTTTCGTCCTATTCTTTGCATAGCTGTTTGTTATTATGCTCCAACTTGTAGCTCTTTGAAATAACTTGTCTCTTAAGCATCTTCCCCTTTCCTGTAGGGACACTGTTTATCATTGATAAAGGTCTAATTATTCTCAAAGGGGGTTGAATCTTGTATTTTTTATTCTGCCATCTTGTTGTGGTCACTAACATAGATCTTTATGATAGTGTTGGTTATTCACCTCTTCTGCTTTCTCTTTGAAGTTGCATCATCAGTATTCCACATAATTGCTAGTTAGGGAGAAAAGTGGAAGACTCCTTTGTGTATAACAGAGGATCAGGCATCCAGCCATGACAGGATGGGTTCACAGTGGGTATGGGAGGCAGGGAGTATTTGATTTGAAGGCTTGGTTAAAACATAGTGAGGAACATGTTCTCTTTGAGTTTATTCCTCACCATTGCCATTGGCCACACTTAATTAAATTGTCCTTTTCCATGTTGGCACCTTGTTGTGTGTGTGTGTGTGTGTGTGTGTTTTAATATTTTACTTATTTTAGAGAGAGGGGAAGGGAAGGAGAAAGAGAGGGAGAGAAACATCAATGGGAGGTTTCTTATCATGTGCCCATGACTGGAGACCTGGCCTGCAACCCAGGCATGTGCCCTGACTGGGATCGAACTGGTGACCCTTTGGTTCCCAGGCCCATGCTCAATCCACTGAGCTACCAGCCAGGGCTATTTGTTACTTATAATAATAATTTTCCTTCATACACTTGACTTCCAGCTGTGGGTCATCTCTGCCTGTCTAACCTCTACACCACAGCCGTTCTCTGAGGAGTCTTTTTCGTGTGCTCTCCCATTTTGATCAATGCACCTTGAAGTGTGCTCATATTTCTATACAAAACTAACACAGCATCTGCTCTGCTGTGGTTGATTTTAAGGGTTTGTGGCACATTCATCTCCTCTACACAACCTCCCAACACAAGCAGGGAGGATTTTGCGGGCAGCCCCTATGATAGGAATAACTTCTAAAGCCAGCTTCTCTTCCTTAGGTTCCCCCGTGTCCTTGTATCCTTCAGTTAATGAGTTCCCCATATTACAGCTCTGAGGAGCATTTTTTGAGACTCTGACTTGTCTAGGAAATCATTGTATAAAATCATGCCAGATGTTACTGATATAAATCAGTGATGAGAAAACCCGCTCCCTATAGGTCAGTATGTACTTCACTAGTGTTTGTTTTCCTTCAGGTTGCTGCTGTGGAGCAAAGGACGGGGAGGCACCAATTGAAGAGAATGTTAATTTAAGAGTCTCAAAGGCTATGAATCTGAAGTCAGCACTGTATTCCCAGAAGAACCACCCCTGTGAGAGGTGTGGGTGTGTGTTGAGACACATTTTCTTCTCCACTGACCAGCAGGGAACCCAACAGGGCCCAACACTGCTGAGGTGTGGGGCATGTGCAAAACCATTTTATTTCAGTGCACAGAGTCACCAGCTCCAGGAGCAGGACACAACAAAGAATTATTTCATCAGCAGTGTGGACGGGGTCTCGCTTGCAAAGAGCTGCAATTCCCATGTGTTGTGGAATCCTCGTAGCTCTAGTCAGGATGGAAAATGCTTCCTCATCAGCTCCGGACATCTTGAACAACTGTCTGCTTACACGATGCACAGGGAAAATGAAATCTCTAAGTCTGGAATGACTTTACAAACTGCAAGATATTACACCCCAAGAGAATACAAGAAAGTCGTTGGCTGTGATGACACACTTGTTGACCAGAGATTCCTTACTAGAAAACAGTTTTTTTTGTGTTGTGAATGTGGCAAGTCTTTTACCACAATTTCTGCCCTCCGTATTCATCATAGAGTTCACACTGGAGAAAGGCCTTATGAGTGCACTGAATGTGTGAAGTCTTTTAGCCGAATTTCTGCCCTCCAGGTTCATCAGAGAGTTCACACTGGAGAAAGGCCTTTTAAGTGCAGTGAGTGTGGGAAATCTTTCACCAGTAGCCCTGCCCTCCGGGTACATCAGAGAGTTCACACTGGTGAAAGGCCTTATAAGTGTGGTGAATGTGGGAAATCTTATACCAGTCACTCTGGTCTGAGCCATCATCAGAAACTTCACACTGGAGAAAGGCCTTATGGGTGCAGTGAATGTGGGAAATTGTTTAAGCAAAAAGCCAACTTTAATTCTCATCAGAGAGTTCACACTGGAGAAAGGCCTTATAAGTGTGGTGACTGTGGAAAATCTTTCACCAGTAGCTGTGGTCTCCGGTATCATCATCGAGTTCACACTGGAAAAAGGCCTTATGTGTGTGGGGAGTGTGGGAAATCTTTTACCCAAAGCTCTAACCTCCGTCATCATCAGAATTTTCACACAGGAGAAAGGCCTTATAAGTGTGGTGAATGTGGTAAATCTTTTACCCGTATCTGTTACCTTCGAAAACATCACAGAGATCACACTGGAGAAAGGCCTTATGAGTGCAGTGAATGCAGAAAATCTTTTACCTGTAGCTCTTCCCTCCGTCATCATCAGAGAGTTCATATAGAAGAAAAGCCTTATAAGTGCAGTGAATGTGGAAAATCTTTTACCCAAAACTCTGAACTTCGTAAACATCACAGAGTTCACACTGGAGAAAGGCCTTACGAGTGCAGTGAATGCAAAAAATCTTTTGCCCATAGCTCTTCCCTCCGTCATCATCATAGAGTTCACACTGGAGTAAGGCCTTATAAGTGTGGTAAATGTGGAAAATCTTACACCAGTCGCTCTGGTCTCCGTCATCATGAGAAAGTTCACACTGGAGAAAGCCCTTATGAGTGTAGTGAACATGGGGAATCTTGTAGCAGTAGCTCTGCTCTCCATTTTCATCAGAGTGTTCACACTGGATAAAGCACTGATGAATGCACTAAATTGGGAAATCCTTTATGTGTACCAGTCACCTCCATTACCCTCAAAGTGTTCACACCAAAGAAACACTTATGAATGTGGTGAAAGTGGGAAATCGTTTATCTGTGTCATTAACTGTCATTGTTATCAGAGACTACACACAGTAGCAAAGTTTTATGTCTGTAGAGAATATGGAAATTGTTTTATCAGTAATCTTCGTTTTCCTTGGAGACTTCACATTGGAGAATGGCCTTATGCCTGCAGTGAATTTGGGAAATGTTTTCCCAGTATCAGTGATTTCCACTGATACAAGAAAGGTTTTTTATATATGCAATATGAGAATTTTTTTGTACCACAATCTTCCATTATATTCCCAGTTTCCTCTGGTAAACAGCCTTATGAGTACAGGGAATGTGGGAAAATGTTTTTTGATTCTAACTCCGTTCTTATCAGAGAGTTTGCAGAGGAGATAGGCCTTTATGATGATATGAAATGTGGGAAATCTTTCAGCTCGTTTTCATGGGCATGTTAATCGTTGTTCACAGTGATGAAAGGCTTCAAGCATGAAGTGAACATGGAAAATCTTTAGCCATAAGTCTAAGCCTTCTGATGTTGGAGAGGTCTTACTTTTTAAAAGGTTAGATTGTAGGAAATGTATTTGTTTTTTTTTTTGTTTTGTTTTTGTTTTCAGTGTAATGATACTGAAAAAAACTCTCTGAAAATGTCTGAGTTTAATTTTATATGCACACAGTGTGGAGATGTCTCAGAAATTTAATATTTAAATATTGAAGTACCTAACAAATTATGATCTAAACTCCTTGTGCCTTTATGCATTCATACTTATAGTGTGTGAGGGTTGCATTCCCCCAGTCTAACAAAATGTTGATTTGTTTACTTTTTATAATTTTAATTCTTTTCATATATTTGTCATGTTCTTTTTATTGTTCTAGTGGTACTTTTCTAAGGATTTATGATGAGCTTTTTTCAGGAATGTATGTAAAACGGGTATGTTTTTAGAATATTCTGTGCTCACATACTTTACCTATTGTTTTGTAATTTTAGGCTACTCTTCATAGAAAATAGGAGAATGAAACAACAAAGATCTATGTTGTAGTGTCACCCATTTTTACTCCTTGAATAACAAATAATTTTTGTTTCATGGAATAATTGTTTTTATGGAAAAATTGTTTTTAGTAGTGAAAATCATATTCAGATTATTTGGATTTTTTGCTGTAAAGAATGTGTAGGTAGTTATCATATACTCTATAAAATAATCTGCATTATTAACATACTGCATCACTTTTGTAAATTCAATCATTAAGTAATATAATAATTTTGCTTCTAAGTTTTCAGCCCTTTCTGTGGTCTTTCATCTGGGGTTGCTGGGCTGTAGCAGGACTTGGAAGTGCACCAGGTGGTATGAGGATCAATGGGTATTTGTTGAGCCTGAAAGCTCTCCCGGAAACCAAAGACAAAACAGTAATTAGACTCCACATATCTTGGCCATGCAACCTGAGTTTAAATCTTAGATTATTGACCATAGTTAGGGTTACAGGAAAGCAATTCACTGTACAGGCCTCAGTATTTTCTTGTATAAATAGAGATAAAAACACCCTTGCCCTGGATTGAGTGGCACAGTGGGTTGAATGTTGTACCATAAACCAAAAGATTGCGTGTTCAATTCCTGGTCAGGGCACATGCCTGTGTTTTGGTCCAGTTTTCAAGTTAGGGGAGTGAGAGAGGCAAACAATGTTTTTGCACTTCAATATTTCTCTCCCTCTCTTTCTCCCTTCCTTACCCTCTCTAAAATCCAGAGAATAAAATAGTTTTAAGAAAGAGCAGCCTTCATCCTTGAATGAAAATTATCCAGGGCTTGCGTTTTGATCAAACTCGTTATCTTAATCCTAACTGCACCCTGGGAATTAGTAACTGTTATTGTATTTCTGGGGAAAATAGGATCTAGAGGAGGAAGGGTTTTTCCAAGGTCACGGCACAGACAATTGTCAGATTGAAGTGGCCGGATTCAAACATGCGAGTCTGGCTCCAGAGCTGGGCACAATCTCTACCATAGCACGTTAGGCCCTTAGCACAAGGCAGGAGGACAGCAAAGGCCAGAGACATGAGAAACTCAGCTAGCTGCTGTTTTCATTTTAATTATTGTGAATTTTCTGTGTTTTTTTTCTGATACCTTATAGTGTTTAACATCTGCCTCACAGTCTTCATGCGAACCTTATCTGTCGTTTGCATTGGTCTCTCCAGGGGAAACTACGTTGAGCCTTAGCTGTATTTTGCCTACCTCCTTTTTGAGCTTAGTGCACACAGCTCAGGACTAATGAGACCCCAGTGGTTTATGGCTGCATCTCTCCGCACATTCACTTGTCTTTTGCATGACAGGCTAGGATATTATGTGCTGCGGTGAATATTATCCACTCAGAGTATGGTTTTTCTAAATGACAACCTTGTCTACATAGGCACGGTCATCAAAGGTTACAAAAGCAAAGCCTCTCTTTGCCACTGCCTGGGTCAGTCACGACTTCAGTCACTTCAATTTTTCCACGTTGTTCAAATAATCTGTTAGGTGATTTTTTCAGTGTCTTCTTTGATACCATCGACTAATGACTTCACAGTTAAGGGGCACCAGGTCTGTGAAAATCATTTTTTAAAAAGGTTTCAGTTATTTATTTTTTGAGGGAAGGTAAAGTAGGGAGAGAGGGGGAGAAACATGGATCTGTTGTCTCAAACATGCCCCCAACTGGGGATCTAGTCCACAATCCAGACGTGTCCTGACAGGAATCAAACCAGCAACATTTCAATTCCCAGGCCGGAGCTCAATCCACTGAGCCAAACCTCAGCCAGGCTAGGGAATTTTCTCCTGACAAAGGCTCTTTGGTTCCACAACTCTTCCACCCACCTGATATGGCTGTGTGTTCTCAACTGCATCCACATCCTCCACTGTGGTATGTGTGACAATCCCCAAGCCTCTGGAGCATTTGGTGTTTGGATCTTTTGTCACACAGCTTGTGAGCATTTGCCGTTGCTCAACGTGGCTCCTCAGTCCCTCATCACGTTTCAAATCTCAAACCTCCAATAAAGAGCTTCTTTAGCTGTTAGGGCTCTCAGGGAGACTCTGACTTGGACGTAGCAACTGCAGGAAGGAGACTGCAAGGATGGTTACTCAGCAGCGTCCACCTGCAGAAGGAGTCAGTAGTTGTGTTCTAACTCCTGAAAACACTTACGTTGTTTAAATTTTTATTACTTTTTTTTAGAGAGAGTGGAAGAAAGGCAGAAAGAGGGAGAGAAACACCCATGTGTCAGAGAAACATCTGTCAATTGCCTCTGACAACCTTTCAACTGGGGAACAGCCCTGCATCCCAGGCATATTCCCTAACTGGGAATCGAACTGGTGACCATTCAGTTTGGAGGCTGGCACTCAATCCACTGAGTCACACCAGCCAGGGCTAAAAGTAATTGTTTTTCATATGAAATTTCTCACTGAACTTTCTGAAGTAAGTTGTATTTTTAACTTTATTAATATGGTCCTGGAAATAGTGGTTATGTACAAAACTTACATCTTGTACAAAAATGGCTGTGATTGCCATCCATGAAGTTTTGGAAAGTGGGCATCTGAATGTGAGAAAGATGTTTTGAATTATTGTATTTCTCCACCTTGCCTGGAAATGATCAGAATTTCATTTGTCAATATAGTGACATTTTCTGCATGGGGACTGGATATTATTTCTGTTAAAGGGTTATAGAGCTGAGACTGGTGTGGCTCAGTGGATTGAGTGCTGGCCTGCAAACCGAAAGGTTGTTGGCTTCCCAGTCAGGTCACAGGCCTGCCTTGCCGGCCAGGTCCCCAGTAGGGGGTGCTTATGAGGCAACCACACATTGATCTTTGTCTCTTTCTCCTTCCCTTCCTCTCTCTCTAGAAATACATAAAATAAACTATTTTAAAAAACAAAATTAAGTTAAATTTATAAAAAGTTATGGAGTGAGCAAACTAGGAACATTATTAATGTTGATGAATGGATATACAATGTTCATTACTTAAGAAGCAATATGAAAAAATGCTCTATGCAGCTAGAGAACAGGTAAGTCCTAATGGGTTTTACATTAAGGGAACTTAGTTCTTAGAATGACAGAACTAACTTAAGCTATTGCTCTGCTAGAAATGTAGCCACCCTGAATATCTTCTTTCTACAATGTATGGGTAATTTTCATTCCTAAGAACTTGGAGAAAAACTGAGGTGAGAAACATGTAGGAAGTGTGAGCTGAGAAATTTAGAAGAGTGAAGGAAAGCCATGACACCATGTTTCATTTCTTCAGTAATCATTTACTAATTATGTCACCTGTTTCAGAGGCTCCCTAGGTCTCAGGGAAGCTCTGGCTGACATATTTTTTTTTTTAACCTTTTTTTTTTTTTCATTTATTTATTTTCAGAGAGAGGAGAAGGGAGGGAGAAAGAGCAATGTATGGTTACCTCTCACTTGGCCCTCAATGGGGACCTGGCCCGCAACCTAGGCATGTGCCCCGACTGGGAATCGAACTGGGACCCTCTGGTTCCCAGCCCGCACTCAATCCACTGAGCTACACCAGCGGGGGCTCTGGCTGACATATTTTGACTCCATGGCAAGGTTGCAGGGCAAATTGCAAAATTCCTTCATTCAGTAGAGCTCGTCATCCCACTCACTGTCAGGAGGTCCATGTCATAATTGTGCCTTTTGTCAAAGAAGAAGTGAGACCTGATTCTGGATGGAAATGTCCCAGGAATACAGGGAGTGGATGTAGCTCATCAGTGGAGCAGGATTGCCGTCAATGGCCAACATATTGCTCTAGATGTTCACCAGCTATCAGATGACAGGGTCATCTGTTGTGTTCAGTGTGTGGAAGATACTCTTGAAGCTCCACAGGGGCTTGTCGCTTTTCTGAGGATGACCTCAAGACTATCATAATATTCTAGAGCCACATATCACTTGATGTCCTGTGTCTCTGACACTTCCAAGCAGAGCATACTTCATTAACTAAGGAGAATCCATTTGTTTTTCTTCCCAGCCCCAAAGAATTTCAGAGACTCGTGGTTTCTCTTTTGTTTGGTCCCTTTTTTGCCTATGTCTAAATTGTCTCTGGACTTCTGATCAAGATTGTGGTATAGGCAGACATGGATCACCTCTGCACAACAACATCCAAATTACAACTAAAGTATAGAAAAATCAGCACTCAGACCATCAGATATGGGGTTGAATGTAAGTCTGAGAACAAGGGAATTAAAGAAACCTCATCCATCCAGACTGATAGGAGGGGCATAGATGAGGAATAGTCTTGTCCCTCACCCATGTGTGGTGGATAAAAATTTGGGAGGGATATCTGGGGAGCAAGGAGTCCAGCCCCACACCAGGACCCCAGCCCAGTGTTCCAGTGGCAGGAGGATAAGTTCCCATAACATCTGTCTGCAAAAACAAATGAGGATTTCACTGGTGCAAGAAACTGAAGTCCCAAGCAGTTTCCCTTAAAGTCCCCCCCACAGACTCATACTCTGACTCATTCCCTCTGAGCTCCAGCACTGGCTTAGCAACTTAAAAGGCACCCTTGATATACAGGGAGAAACTGGTGTCTTGCCTCAAGGCAAGCAGACGCCATTATCCCTTTTCTAAACCCTCCTCCTGCAATCCAGAGCTAGAAAATGGTGACATATCTGAGATTCCATGCATCTGACTAACAGTGTTTGACCTGCCTTAGGGATCCCTAGAGACACTGCCCCACCTAATTTATGGGCCCACCCCAGCAGTTTTTTCGCATGAATTGCTGGTCTTGGCTCATGCTTCACGACCTCCTAAATTCTATCAAGGAAACTACTGCTGTCTTCATTGAGCCTCAGGCCTGGCACTGGCAGCAGCCTGCCTAGATTTATAGCGTAGCTTTGCCTGGGAATCTCCAAACCCAGCACAAGTAGCAGCCGTCTGGATTGCTTTATAGCTCAGGCAGGGTGGCTGAGGGCAAAAGACAGGTGGGAGCTGAATTAAGCCTGAACACCTGGGGAACCACAGGGACACCACCCATTGGATAGCTGCAGACCACATCAGAGCACCACCACCTTGCCCCTGCATAACTGATCATCCATGGATGGCAGGAGTTGATGGTCAGTGGTCACAGCCAATCTTTGCTTCTGACTGGCCTGGGTAAATCCCTCCCATTGATCTGCCAATGGCAATAAAGTCTCAGCTGTAAAAGTAGGGTGTACTCAGCCTATATGAAGGTCACACCTGGAGTACCCAGCTTGGGTGATAGGAGAAGTTATTCCCCTGGACCTTAGAGGACATTTAGTACACTAGGCCACACTACCAAGACACAGAGTAAAAACAGCTGTACCTAACACATAGAAACAAACACAGGGTGGCTGCCAAAATGAGTAGACAAAGAAACAAGACCTAACAAAAAGAACAGATCAAATCTCCAGAAAAAGAGCAAAAGAAAGGTGATTAGCAATCAATCATATGCAGATTTCAACACTCTGTTTATTCAGATGGTCTAGAAAGTTAGTGAGGACCTCCACAATATAAAAGAAAAAAAATCCAGTCAGAAGTGAAGGATACAGTAATTGAAATAGAGAACAATTTTGCATGGAGACAACAGTAGTGTTGATAAAGCTAAGAATCAATGATATGGAACAGAGGGATGCAAACCACAACCAATCAGAACAACCACAAGAAAACAGAATTCAAGAAACTGAGAATAGTATAAGCAACCTATGGGACAACTTCAAGAGATCTCACATTCATGTCATAGGGGTGCTAGAAGGACAAGAGAAAGAAGTTTGAAATCTATTTAAAAAATAGTGAAAGAAAACTTCCCTAATTTTGTGAAGTAAATAGACACGCAAGTCCAGGAAGCACAGAGAGTCCCAAATAAGATGGGTGCAAAGAGGCCCACACAAAGACACATCATAATTGAAACGCTGAAGGTTAGCTGTAGCTGGTATGGCTGAGTGTATTGAGTGCCGGCCTGGGAACTGGAAGGTCATGAGTTTGATTCCCAGTCAGGACACATGCCTGTATTGCGGGCCAGGTCCCCAGTTTGAGGAAGCGAGAGGCAACTAATCCATGTATCTCTCGCACATTGTAACAGACCTAGGTAGGCCTAGGAGGAATGGAAAATCACCAGGTGGGAAAACTGTACCGTGGGCAACTGTAGCCTATGAAAATGCCTGCCTGAGAAACTGCCTGCCGACCCTACCCAGGACAAACAGATACCCGGCTAAGACTGGGGTCTGGGGTCGGCCTATCCGGCATAACAGGATGCAGCTTTAACTTGAGCCTGACAAGATGCATCAAGAACAATGGTCAGCAGAAATGGCACCCAGCAACCAGCTCTAGCCAATGACTCTGACAGCCCAGCCAGTTACTCTTCATGGATTTTTGTGCTTAAAAACCCTGCCTTAAGAACAACCGAGCAAGTCTTAACCTCCAATGGTTGGCTCCCCAACCTCCCTAGGTTGGCTCCACATTCCCTCTTATTCCCTGCTAATAAGCCCTGCTCCTTAGCTCGCTGCATCCATCTGGTTTCTTTAGCAACTCCAACCTAACACGCTGATGCTTCTCTCTCTCTCTTTCTCCTTCCCTTATCCTGTGTCTAAAAATAAAGAAATAAATAAAATCTTTCAAAAAAAGGGGTATGAAAATGAACGTTTAAGATGCAGGGAACAATGTCGTTTGTCATTCAGTTTCTATTATGTTTTATAATCCAGAGTGAAGAATGCAGATCACCTCACAAAAGAGGAACCTTAGAGTCAAGAAGAAAAAAATAAAATGCCAAAGGAAAAAGATAAAGAGAGAGTCTTAAAAGCAGCATAAGAAATGAAGTTTGTTATCTACAGGAGAATTCCCATAAGACTGTCAGCTGATTTTTCAAAAGAACTTTGTAGGCTGGAAGGAATTGGCAAGAAATATTGAAAGTCATGAAAAGCAGGAATCTATACCAAGATTGCTCTACCCAGCAAAGATATTTAAAATCCAAGGGCAGATAAGGACCTACCCACACCAGAAAACAGAAAAGGGATTCATCATGACCAAACAATTATTCATGTAATGTTAAAGGGAATTATTAAAGAAAAAAGAAGAAGATCAAAAGTATGAACAATAATATAGCAAACAAGACAATCTATCAGCAATTAAATATAGCTTTTGTGAGGGTGAGGAGCTCTCCATTTCAACATGCCTCTCGCAAAGGATCTCCTTCATCCATCTCCAGAAGAGGAGAGGAGGAAACACAAGAAGCGCCTTGTGCAGAGCCCCAAATCCTGTGAAGTGCCAGCTAGCTACAAAATCACTACCGTCTTTGGCCATGCACAAATGGTAGTTTTGTGTGTTGGCTGCTCCACTGCCCTCTGTCAGCCTACAGGAGGAAAAACAAGGTTTACAGAAGGATGCTCCTTCAGAAGGAAGCATCACTAAAATTATCTGAATCAAGATGAGTGGGGAACCATCCCAATAAACACATTTTGGATACTGCCCCCCAAAGATAGAGAGAGAGAGAGAGAGAGAGAGAGAGAGAGAGAGAGAGAGAGAAATGATTGAATCTATAAAACAAACTAAGCAACAAGAACAGAGACCCAAGTCCTGGATATGGAGAGCATGTTGATGTTTGCCAAATAGGAAGGGTGGTGAGGGGGAATTGCTGAAGAGGTGAGTGGATTAAGAAGTGCAAATAGGTAGTTACAGAATAGCCATGGGAATGTAAAGTACAGTATAGGAAGTGAAGTAGCCAAAGAACTTATATGCATGACCCATGGACAAGAACAGGTTGGGGGATTGCTTGAGGGAGTGATTGTTGCTGGGTGGAGGGGGCAAAAGGAGAAAAATTAGGATAACTGTAACAGCATATCCAATAAAATATAAAAAAGTAAAAGAGACATAATAAGGTCCATGAAGAAAAATAACGTGTCTTTCAAAGTTTTTCCATGGTCATATGCATTCACTCGGTCTATCCTTTGTGCTTTTAGGTAGGGACTGCAGGTTGAAGTACTATCTGTTCTTTGGGTCTTTGTCTGTGCTGAGGTTCTGCTGTGACAATTTCATCTAAGTCAGTTGGTAGGCTGTCTCCTGTGTGTCCACTGTATGGATACAGTTCATCCTCCTCATGGACATAAGGTTGCTGACTTCACCATCAAACTGAGAGGGGTACTAATGCATGTCTTTGTAGATGGCACCCATCCAGGCTATATGCTTTGTTAGCAGAGATCTCCTTAGTTGAATGGCAAGTAGGTTGAATTTGGAATGTGCTTAGCTATTCCAAAGGGACTCCATGTAGCCTGAGGAAATGATGTGTGGCATCAAGGGTGTCATTAACTTTGCAATGTTTAAAAACCTGCAGTGACCTCAGGCTTTGAAAGATGATTTGATGAGCAACCTCAACACTTCATGCAATCAGAAACAGGAAAAAGTGTACGTCAATTTTTTTAAAAGGAAAAAGCCTTTTATAGAATTTCTATTGATTTTTAAATTTTTATAGTATGTATGCATACCCATAATTTTTAAAAAATTTATTTATTCATTTTAAGAAAGAGGGAGAAAGAACTATTTGTTTTTCCACTTATTTATGCATGCATTGATTAATGTTTATGTAATTTATGTTTATATTATTCATATTTTTTTCATTTTCAATGGCTTGTCCTATACTCCTGTGACATTTTTTCATATGTGTGATAGGGAAACTAGGTTATTACTCTTTTTCCCAGATTTGCTAACATGGGCACAAACCCTTAACTGCAATGTGCTTTATTGAGCTTCAGAGAATATGAATTTTCATCAACAGAAAGGCAAGAACCCCACCGGCAAAAGGTTGCATGCAACTCAACAAAGGCTCATATAATGGTTTACATTTTTTAATCAATAAAAGTTTTAAATTATGTATATTTTTACTTTTCACCTAGTATTGTTGCATTTTTAATAGACTACAGTCTGTACTTTGGAACAAACAAATTAGTGTGACTAGCTTTATTAGTATATTCAGTTGGTTGGTCTGGAATTTTACATGCACTTTCTGGGCCAAATTCCTGCAATGGCGTATCTTTGATGTCTTCACCATGTACTCCATTGTTTGAAAAAAAATGTGTAATGTAAGTTTGATGCCTCATCAGATTAAATTAGTGAGGAATCCAGTCACACTGCTGCCCAGGCCAAGCTAAGATTCTGGCTGCACCAGGCACAGATGCATTTAATATTTAATGTATTATTTAGTAAATTTAGTTTTCATTGTGTGTCGTACTAATGCAGAATAGAGAGCATTAGGAACTAAAGCAAGGTCCTCAACCACATTCCACCTGAAGGAGGCACTTGTCCTGACTTGTCCTGAATCAAAGGCCTAGCAAGAAACCAGACACTTCCTCATCCAAGAAATGATGTCCACCGGGGCGGATATAGAGCAGATTTAGTATTTTCAGGGTATTCGTGGGGTGTAGTCCCGCAAATCCACACCTGGAGTTAGCTTGGAAAATACAGGACGCCAACCTTGGACTGTACACCTTACATTACCTAGAAGACAAGGTGGAATACGACAAGGCTGAGTCAATGAACACTTCCAAAGGCATTTCCGTTGGGGCCATACTGTAGGGCGGGACTTCCGTCGGTCTCCTGGCGGGCACTTCCTCTTCTCTCAGTTTCTGTTACCAGGTCTCGGTCTGGTGGTCACTGGATCGAAAGGAGAGGGCGCCAGTGCGCTGCTCCCCACCGAAACTGTGAGGCCAAGTCCGCTGCCCGGGTGTCCGGCGTCAGCGTTGGGACAGTAACTCCAATACCCGGGACACCCTCCTCGCCCACGGCTCCCACCCCTCCGGTCACGCAGTCCGATGGCGGCGACCGCGCTGATGCACGAGGCTGAGGTGAGTGAGCGTCCCGGGCCCTCCGTCCTCAGCCCACCGAGCCCTGCAGCTCGGGTGCGGGACGCCTGTGACATCCTGCAGCCCAGGCCTCGGGGTCCGGGATCGTAGGCGCTCGTGGGTGACACGGTGTGACAGGCTTGGCGAGGGTGACCGGCGGAGGTGCCGCCCCCTAAACAGATGCCGGTGTCGTTGACCCCAAAAGATCTGCACACCTGTCCTGAGCATGACATCTGGTTTAAACAGTTTGAGGTGAGTCATATCCTGCTGAGAGGCAGAGGGTTTGCATTCTGAGGGTCCTGGGAGCTCGGGATGGTCGTGAACCGAGAGAGGCCGTGCCATGGTTTTGAAAGCCTTTTAGATCCTTCTGAGATAGAAAACGGACTGGAGTGTGGTGATAAGGATAGTGAGGCACAGGAAGAGGAGCCCTTGTCCAGGGTCACAGAATTGGTAAGAGGTCCCACTGAGGAGACACTTGGTCAGAGGTCACTGTACTCCAGGGCTGGGCTGAGATACAGCTGAGACCTGCTGACCAGGAGTTGGAGGGTGGTTGATTGCCTCTTCCCAGGTGCTGAAGTTGAAAATCATTATCAAACTAGACTAGGAAGGACGGGAAAGACTCTCCCCTTGTTAATTTTCCAGCTTTCAAATGTGGAGACCCTGGGGATACCCGAATCTTTGGTGCAGGTCACAGGTGATATAAGGTGCTCCCATTTCTGGTGTCAACATAAGAAACATTCAAACTGTAGAGACTTTTTAAAATGTTTATTTGAGCTGAACTGAGGACGATTTCAGGAAACAAAACATCAAAAATATCTGGAGCGTGAAAATGCTCTGGATAATGGCAGTTTAACCACTTATTTTATACATCAGAATCAAAAAAGAAGATGTATAAGTTAGGAACTGGAAATCCATTGGTGATGGGTTAAGCGAGGGGGAGAAAACAAAGCAGAAAAATCCATGATATTAAATAAATGGTAAAGATGAATGGACACAATTCCCTTACATTACTGGGTATAAGACAGTTAATATTTAATTAATTAACACAGTAATAACACAGAGGAGTACCTTGGTCTCTGCTCTGATGCAGTGTTTGTGTCCTGAGGGGTAAGAAAAACAGGAAATTCTCCAGACATTCCAAAGGTGCCAAAATACTAAGATGGACTCAGGGTAAAAATTGAGTTTCTTCAGGGAAGATAGAGGCCCGGGACAAGACTACTTGCCATGACTCACTTTGGGTTAGAAAGCTTTAATTTCAGACCGTATATAGGGATATTTTCAGTCTCTCAGTTTGTAAGGCCATCTGGGAGGATGCTCCTAAGCTGGTCAGGTTTAGTACGTGCCCCCTGCCCTTTTGTTTTTTGTTTTTGGTCCACACGCAGCCAGTGTAAGCACTGAAGGCAGGTTTCCTGGAAAGGCACACCTGTAGTTAATACTGTTTGAAGATGCCACGAAGCTGGGAATAGGTACTCCAAGTCCCCTTTCTGTTAAAAACAAGGCACAAGGGGTTCAAGAATCAGACTCCTAAAGTGGCCAATCGATAATTTAGGGAGACAATAGGGCATTTGCATAAGAGAAAGGAGTTGGTCTCTCTTGGATGTAACTGGCTGCATCTGGCTCCATAGTGGAGAACAGATAATGGGTTTCATGGAGGAGGCAGGGATCCCATCACCAGGCAAGTTCTGTGATTCAGAGGAGAGTTGAGGGACCCGAGTTGGGCCTCAGAGGTGGGAGAAAAAGTTGGATTCTTGGTCCATCTTTTATTTTTTTAATTCTATTTTTCCCATTACCATTTATCTCCCTCATATTTTCTTCCACCTTCATTCACTCCTGTCCCCTTTACATTTTTTAAGAAGGGCAAGCATAGTTTCAGGTTTTTCAGCTGCAGGAAGAAAGGAAAGGGTTCAAAACCACCCCAGTGTTTCTGGTCCTAGCAGCTAAAGCAGTGGAAGCTCCATCTTCTGGGCTGGGGAAGATAGTGGTAGGTTAATTCTCTTCGTGAATATTGGAAGGTTCTTTTAGTTCAACTTTTATAAGTTAACAAGAGCAGTAAGTAGAAACATCTTGTAAGCACCTACACATGGGTCTGAATTTGTGGAAGGGTCAAGGATGGAGTCATGCAAAAGTGGAGGCTCTTTTATGCAGGAGGGTGAAGGGGGCAGAGCGGAGGGAGTTGAACCTGGGTGTGAAGCTGTGAAGCAGGGAGAGATCACACAGTGTGTGCACAGCTAGAGGAAGTGTGAGCTGATGGGCCTGATTTTTGGTGTTTGGATTTAAGGATGAAGCCTAAGCCCACATATGTCTGTGTTTTGGAGGCGTGATCTGGGAGAGTCAGTGAAATTGTTTAGCAAGTAGAAAGGGGCCCAGCAGGCATGCCCCTGAGTTTAGATGGCACTCATCTGCCCCAGTTCCTCTCATCCTGCCTGCCTGTGCTGAGGAAGATGTGAGAGATGAGTGAGATTGTGATAAGACAGCAGGCAGCTTTGGCACCAAGCACTGGTGTCTTCTGTGAAGGCGTAGGGTGTCTGCAAGGGATTCAGTGTGGGTAAGACTGAAAAGGAGTGTCAAACAGACTGTTCCGGATTCATTTATATTAATTTGACAGGTTCTAGTGACCTTAGAGGACGTTGCCGTGTATCTCTCCAGGACAGAATGGCTCCTCCTAGATGAGGCTCAGAGACGCCTGTACCTCGATGTCATGCTGGAGAACTATGCTCTTATATCATCGCTGGGTAAGACACCGACTCTCCCTGAGCACTCGTCTTTGCCTTGCCTGCACACCTCTTCCTCAGAGTGGCAGTTTGCTTCTTTTATTCCTAAGCTCTAAGGGTCCTGACCAGACTTTTTCCCAGGGAGGATGGATAGCAGCAGATAGTCTCAGGCTTACCCTGATCATGTCTACTGGTGTCCATTTTTTTTGGTTCATTTCCCCAAATATTAATAAACTACCTCACAGTGTCAAAAAACAAAACAAAACCCAGAACACCCTCTGTCTTACCAATGATCCGGACAAGGCTATGCATTTCCCTAGTGCATTTCTTTCCTCAGGATTGCTCTGTCCTCCCATGTGCACTGTGGGGAATATATGCTTTGCGGTTTTCTGGATAGATTCTGGACTTGGTAGGGCTGGAGTGTTTTCATTGCCCGCTACTGTCCTTGCTGCCCCAATACCAGCTGTACATAACCCTTGTAGGGAAGAATTTGACCCCAGTATTTTTGCCAGAATCCTAATATATTTCACATTTATTAGTGTGAAAAAGCATTTTTTATATTCTTGAACATTTCCACAACTATATATATTTTTTATCCTCAGTGCAAAATATTTTTTGATTGTTGGAGATAGAAGGGAGGGAGAAGGAGAAATATCTTTGTGAGATAGAAGCATTGATCGGTTTTCTCCCATATGTACCCATAATAGGGAATCGAACCAGTAACCTAGGTTTGTCGCCTGCCCGAGAGTCAAACCTGCAACGTCTTAGTGTATGGGACAGTGCTCTAACTCACTGAGGCACTTGGGCAGGGCTGGATAAAATACTATGCATATATTTATTAGCTCTGTTTTCTCAACCTTGTTTTCAAACTTCAATAATTCCTCATTGCTTCGAAATGGATGATCTACCCATTGTTGGAAGGGGAACATTCACGTTGTCCAGTACTGTTGTGTTGCGTTTTCCGCTTTCAGATCTCATATTGTTTGCTTATGCATTTAGGTGCTCTGTGTTTGGGTGCATAGTAATTAAAATTGTTATATTCCCAAGCACTTTGTTGTTATTTGTACAGAATATTTTTTACATCTCTTTATTTTCAGCTTATTTGTTTCCATGAAGATTTAGTGAGTCTCGTGGAAGTAGCATATGTTGTGTATTGGAGATTTTTTTTTTGGAATACAAGTTTACCCCAGCCAAGCTTTAATTTATTTATTCATTTATTTATATATTTCTATAAATATCTTTATTTTTAAATACAGTTGACTTACATCATGGTATTCATTTCATGATTAGACATTGTGTAACTTACTAAGTGATCATCTCCATAAACCTCACGCCCCTCTGACACGTTTGTAATTAGTAGGATGTTAGTGACTCCCACAGGCCGCACGTTACTTCCCTGTGACTGTTCTGTAACTGCCAGTTTTGCTGTGTAATCCCTTCACCATTTTCACCCAGCATGAGAAGTTTTGTTAGACTTACATAAAATTCATACTCTTAACAGTTCATTGTAACCTGAAAACAGCTTCCCCGCATGCCACCATGCTACCCCTGACTCTCTGCCACACCACCCCTTTGTATATATGACATCACAGTTCACATCTTCCTCTATTGCATACCTATTCGTGAATATTGTCACCATCGTTATTCCTAATACACTATATTTCTATCCTATACAATACATTTAAATAAAGTACACTCCACCAATGACCTGTCTTCATATTGTGAACCTGATGACATCCTGGCCTTACCAGAGAGTTTTACACTTTCCCATGGTTTCCTGTGTCTATATAGTATGCCTTTATTTCAGCTCAGAGATCTTTTTTTTTTTTGGCATTTCTAGTAAGTCAGGATGAGTGGAAATGAACTTCTTCACCTTTTGTGTTTCTGGAAACTTATTTTTCTTGTTATTTATGAGGAGGAGGTTTTGGGGATAAAGTATTATGCTTTGCAGATGTTTTCTTTTAGTGTTTTGCATATATCATTTGACATTCTTTAAGGCTGCAAGGTTCCTTCAGACAAATCTATTGCTGGCTTATGGGAGTGTTGTCCTTTCATGAGGAGTTTCTGTTGTCTTCAGTCTTTGAAACATTTTTTTTGCTTTTGATTTTTGACCTTTTATTGTAATATGTCATGCTAAAATACTGTTTGCACTGATTGCGTACACGGACCTGCAGGGATCTTAAATATGACTATTCACATTTCTTTTTCATATTTTGAAGTCAGTCTTTAACTTATTTTTAAAATAAATTTGTTTTGCTTCTGCTTACCCTCTTGTTTATCTATCTCTCATTTTCTCTTTTTTCCCTCCTCTAAGACTCCCGTAATGCATATATACGTTATCTCTATGGTGTTCCAAAATTGACAGAGGGTATCCTCACACTTTTTTTTTTACATACAATATTTTAAATCACCTGCCTCTGAGGTGACATGTTCATTTTACTCCTTGATCTTGTCTAGTTTTGAAACTCTTTTGAATTTTTCATTTTATTCATTGTATTCTTCAACTTCTAATTTCTGTTTAATTCTTTTATGATATCTTTCTCTCTGATCCCCATGTCTTGTTTTCGTATTTGTTTGTTCATTATGGGCACTTGTGTATTCGCTTATACCTCACTGAAGTTTTTAGTAATGATTTTTGAATTATTTTTCAGCAATTTTTATACCTCCATATTTGGCTTAATTCTCTTTAACATTGTAATGTTCCTTTTGTGATTATTTTTTTCATGTTTCTTAGTCTTAGTGTTGATGTCTGATATTTGATGAAGCACTTACTTTTTTGCACCTCCTGAACCGATTGTGTATAGAGGAGTCTTTTTATCTGCATATGCATACAAGGGTGCTTGGTAGGTGGTGTGTTGTGTTTTGGGCTGATGAGAAGCTTCACATCCCATTCTTCTTGCTGCTCCATGACCATGTTCAGCGTTGTAGAGATTGAAGAGAT
The DNA here is from genome assembly GCA_004026765.1 of Micronycteris hirsuta. Lineage (NCBI taxonomy): Eukaryota > Metazoa > Chordata > Mammalia > Chiroptera > Phyllostomidae > Micronycteris > Micronycteris hirsuta. Next base: position 36,193 of record PVJI01008189.1, read on the forward strand.
CCTCAGTGGCTAGGGCTACAGTTTTCCAAATATTTGGAAGCGATCTCTGGATGCTTTGTTGGCACAAAACAGGCCACTAGAGTCAATGTTGGCACAAACTCAGGGTCCCCTAGAAGTTCTTACCTTTGTGTTTTGAATCTATGCCCATTTGCTGGGCCAGTCTTCCCTGCTATTGTTTTGTGTAGCTCTTTGTATTATGCTCCACCTTGTAGCTCTTTGAAATAAGTTGGGTCTTAAGCCTCTTCCCCTTTCCTGAGGGTGCTGTTCATGGTTGATAATTTTCTAATTTCCTTGTAGGGTGTTGAGTACTTGTATTTTTTATTCTGCCATCTTGCTGTGGTCACACAGAACTTTTTCTTTTGATTTTTTGGTGCAGAGTTATTCTAAGACGGTATTGGTTATTCACCTCTTCTGCTTTCTCTTCAGAGTTGCATCATCAATATTTCACATAATCGCTCAATGGGTTAGAAACTGGAAGAGTCCTTTGTGCATCACAAGAAGGATAGTAGTCCAGCCATGACAGACTGGGCTTGCATGAGGTCTGGCTGAGGGGGAGAATTTCATTCCAAGGCTTTGTTAAAGCATAATGAGGACCCTGTTGTCTTTAACTGTATTTTGTCACAATTGCCAGTGGCCACACATTGTGTTAATTAACTTGTCCTTTCCTTTTCTTGTCGCATTACCAGTTTTTTCTTTGAATGGTTTCCATTTCTTTTATTTTTTTTAAGATTTTATTTATTTATTTATTTTTAAGATTTTATTTATTTTCAGAGAGAGGAGAAGGGAGGGAGAAAGAGCAATGTACGGTTGCCTCTCACATGGCCCTCACTGGGGACCTGGCCCACAACACAGGCATGTGTCCCGACCGGGAATTGAACCGTGACCCTCTGGTTCCCAGCCTGCGCTCAATCCACTGAGCTACACCAGCTGGGCCTGAATGGTTTCCATTTCTATCCTAACTTCCACCCATGGATAATCTCTGCCTCTCACCTCTACACCACAACCATTTCTCTGAGGAATCCTTTTAGTGTCCTCTACTATATTTTTGTTGACATTTTATTTATTTCTTTTTAGAGAGAGGGGAAAGGAGGAAGAAAGAGAGGTAAGAAATATCAGTGTGTGGTTGCCTGTTGTGCACCCTGCACTGGGGATCTGGCCCGCACTCCAAAATGTGCCCTGACTGGGAATAGAACTGGCGACCCTTTGGTTCGCAGGCCAGCACTCAATACACTGAGTCACACCAGCCAGGGTGGTGTGCTATACCATTTTGATCAATGTATGTTGCACTTTGAAGTATGCACATATTTCTATATAAACCTAGCACAGCCTCTGCTCTACTGTTGTTGATTTTCATTGTTTTGGGCACATTCATATCCTCTACACAGCCTTACAGCACAAGCAGGAAGGGTTTTATAGGCAGCCCTTAAGAGAGGAAAAACTTGTAAAGCCAGCCTCTCTTCCTTGTATCCCATCCTGTCCTAGTGCCCTTCAGTTAAGGAGTTTCCCATTATTATAGACGGGAGAGACTTTTTTTGAGTCTCTCATTTGTCTTGGAAATCATCCCATAGAATCATACCAGATGTTACACATGCAAATTAATGATGAGAAAACCCTCTCCCTATGGGTCAGTATGTACTTCACTAGGTTTGCTTTTGTTTAGGTTGCTGCTGTGGAGCAGAAGACGTGGAGGCACCAATTGAAGAGAATGTTAATGTAAGAGTCTCAAAGGCTATGAATCTGAAGTCAGCGCTGTCTTCCCAGAAGAGCCATCCCTGTGAGAGGTGTGGGTATGTGTTGAGACACATTTTCTACTCGGTCGACCAGCAGGGAACCCAACAGGGCCCAACACTATTGAGGTGTGGGGCATGTGCAAAACTGTTTTATTTCAGTGCACAGCGTCACCAGTTCCAGGAGCAGGACACAACACAGAACTGTTCCATCAGCACTGTGGACGGGGTCTTATTACCAAAGAGCTGCAATTTCCATATGTCGTGGAATTTTTGTACCTCTAGTCAGGATGGAAAATGCTTCCTCATCAGCTCCAGATATCCTGCACAACTGGCTGCTTACACCAAGCACAGGGGGAAAAAAATCTCTGAGTCTGGAATGACTTGTCACACTACAAAATATTACACGCCAAGAGAATGCAAGAAAGCCATTGGCTGTGATGACATACTTGTTGAGGACCAGAGATTCCTTACTAGAAGAAAGTGTTTTTTGTGTTGTGAATGTGGGAGGTCCTTTAACAAAATTTCTGCCCTCCATGTTCATCAGAGAGTTCACACTGGAGAAAGGCCTTATAAATGTGGTGAATGTGAGAAATCTTTCACCACTTGCACTGGTCTCCTACATCATCACAGAATTCACAGTGGAGAAAGGCCTTATGAGTGTGTTGAATGTGGGAAATCTTTTACACAGAGCTCTACCCTTCGTCGTCATCAGAAAGTTCACACTGGAGAAAGGCCTTATGGGTGTGTTGAATGTGGGAAATCTTTTACCCAGAGCTCTACCCTCCATCGTCATCAGAAAATTCACACTGGAGAAAGGCCTTATAAATGTGGTGGATGTAGTAAAGCCTTTACCCGTAGCTCTGACCTTCGTAAACACCACAGAGTTCACACAGGGGAAAGGCCTTACAGTCATGGTGAATATGGTAAATCTTTAACCAATAGCTTTATCCTCCATCATCATCACAAAGTTCACACTGAAGAAAGCTCTTATAAGTGTGGTGAATGTGGAAAATCTTTTAACAGTAGGTCAGGTCTCCTTTATCATGAGAAAGTTCACACTGGAGAAAGGCCTTATAAGTGTAGTGAATGTGGGAAATCTTTCACTGGTCACTCCGTTCTCTGTCATCATCAGAAAGTTCACACTGGAGAAAGACCTTATAGGTGTGGTGAATGTGGGAAATCTTTTACACAAAACAATATCCTCCGTCGTCATCAGAAACTTCACAGTGGAGAAAGGCCTTATAAGTGCAGTGAATGTGGGAAATCTTGTACCAGTAGCTCTGACCTCCATGAACATCAGAGAGTTCACACTCAAGAAAGGCCTTATGAATGTGCTGAATGTGGGAAATCTTTTACGCAAAAATATAAATTTAATTCTCATCACAGAGTTCACACTGGAGAAAAGCGTTATAAATGTGGTGAATGTGGGAAATGTTATACCAGTAGCTCTGCCCTCTGTGTTCATAAGAGACTTCACACTGGAGAATTTCCTTATAAGTGTGGTGAATGTGGGAAATCTTATACCAGTAGCTCTGCCCTCCGTGTTCATCAGAGAGTTCACACTGGAGAAAGGCCTTATAAATGTGGTGAATGTAGGAAATCTTATATCACTAGCTCTGCCCTCCGTGGTCACCAGAGAGTTCACACTGGAGAAAGGCCTTATAAGTGTGGTGAATGTGGGAAATCTCATGCCAGGAGTTCTGACCTTCGTAAACATCAGAGAGTTCACACTGGAGAAAGACCTTATGTGTGTGGTGAATGTGGGAAATCTTTTATAAGTAGCTGTGGCCTCCGGTATCATTACATAGTTCACACTGGACAAAGGCCTTATGTGTGTGGGGAATGTGGGAAATCTTTTACCCATAGCTGTATCCTCCGTAATCATCAGAAAGTACACACTAGAGAAAGGCCTTATGAATGCAGTGAACATGGGAAATTTTGTACCTGTAAGTCTGCCCACCATTTTTATCAAAGTGTTCACACTGGATAAAGTACTTATGAGTGCACTAAATGTGGAAATCCTGTATGTGTACTAGTCACCTCAATTGTCATCAGAGAGTTCACACCAAAGAAACGCTAATGAGTGTGGTGAATGTGGGAAATCTTTCATCTGATGCATTAATATCATTGTTATCAGAGACTACAAACATAATCAAAGCTTAATGGCTACAGGGAATGTGGGAATTGTTTTATTAGTAAGCTTCCTTATCCTTGGAGACTTCACATTGGAGAAAGGCCTCATGAGTGCAGTGAAAGTGGGAATTCCTTTTTCTGTAGCAGTCCCCTCGGTTGTCATCAGAGAGTCACCCTGGGGAATGGCCTTATGCCTGCAGTGAATTTGGGAAATGTTTTTCTTGTATCAGTGACTTCCACTAGTATGATAGAGTTTATACTGTTGAAATGCAGTTTGAGTGATGTGAATATGAGAAATGTTTGAACTGTAGCCATTCCCTTCATTATCATTAGAGAATTCACAATGTCTAAGTTCTTATAAGTTAAGGAAATTTGGGAAATATTTTATTATCTATCCATTGCCTTTGTTATCTTCTGAGAAGTCACACAGGAGAAACATTTTTATGTACAAGAAATATGAGAATTTTTTCTGTAGCACAATCCTCCATTGTATTCCCAGTTTTACCCTGCTGAATGTCCTTACAAGTACAGGGAATGTGGGAAAATGTTTTTTGATTGTTACTCCTTTCTTATCAGAGAGTTTACAGAAGAGATAGGTTCTATGATGACATGAAATGTGGGAAATCTTTCACCTCATTTCTGTAAGCATGTAACTCACAGTTCACACTGGTAAAGGATTCAAGCATGAAGTGAACATGGGAAATCTTTAGCAATAAATCCTTAGCCTCTGATGTGGAAGAGGTCTCACTTTGTAAAAGGTTAGATTGTAGGAAATTTATTTTTTTTTTCAGTGTAATGATACTGAAAAAAAACTTTCTGAAAATGTCTGAGTTTAATTTTGTATGTTCACAGTGTGGAGATGTCTCAGAAGTTTAAATTTTGAAGTAATGATACAATTTAAACTAAGGTTGCATTTATGCGTTCATAGTTATATATATGAGGGTTGCATTCCCCCACTCTAACAAAATGTTATTTGTTTATTTTTTATAATTTTAGTTCTTTTCACATATTTGTCATGTTCTTTTTATTGTTCTAGTGGTACTTTAAGGATTGATGAGCATTTTTCAGGAGCGTATGTTATGGGGATTTGTTTTTAGTATATTCTGTACTCACATACTTTACCTATTGTTTTATAATTTAGAGCTACTCTCCTTAGAAAATAGGACAGTGAAACAACAAAGATCTAGGTTGTAATGTCACCCATTTTCACTCCTTGAGTAACAAATAATTTTTGTTTCATGGAATAATTTCTCTTATGGGAAGCACTTTATCGGTCCTTCTATTTAAATGATAGCTTTGCTGGATAGACTAATCTGGGTTGTAGGTCCATGCTTTTCATCACTTTGAATACTCCTTGCCAGTCTCTTCTTGCCTGCAAAGTTTATTTTCAGAAAATAGTGGGTTGTCTGTATTTTGGGTACTCCTTTGTAGGTAACTCTTTGCTTTTCTCTGCTGCTTTTAAGTGTCTCTCTTTAAATTTTGGCATTTTAATTATGATGTGTCTTGGTGTGGTCTTCTGTGGGTCCAATTTTTTGGGACTCCATGTGCTTCCTGGACTTGTATATCTATTTCCTTCACCAAACTAAGGAAGTTTTATTTCATTATTATTTCAAATAAATTTTCATTTGTGTGTGTATGTGTGAATATAAACTATTTATTAACAGACAAGGCCTACAGATTTATTTCTTCTTGGACACACCCACAGTTCTACCCCAGCAGCCTGTGGTCTTGGCGTGCTTTTTGCGAACACGATGACCCCAGAATTAGTGAAGCCCTCTGTGGGCTCGAATTTTCTCAGCTGCTCCGAGTCTTCATGAAACTTGTTGTCCAGGCTATTGGCTGGGACCTGGCTGTATTTTCCATAATTCACATCCTTATGTGTATTCAAGAACCAGTCCGGAATCTTGTACTGGAATGGGATCTGCCTAATGGTAATCACTGATTCCATCTCATCCTCTCTGATCTCCTGCCCTCTTGGTGAGGTCGATGTCTGCTTTCCTCAACCCCACATGAGCATGTCTTCACTCCAGACCCTTAATTGCACTGATGGCAAAGGCTATTTTTGTTCACACATCAATATAGTGTTGAGTACTTGCAAATTTTGCTGGAACTTCTCAGGAATCACTAGAGACATGGCTGCAGCGGTGTGTAGGCCTTCTGTGGAAAAGCTCAAATAAGTTTTCAATTTCTTGCTCTTTCTCTTAGGGCATCCCTATTTGGATGTTGGCATGTTTGGAGATGTCTTAGAGACTTCTTGTCCTATCCTTGTTTTTTTGAATTCCTGTTTCTTCTTCATGTTCTGGTTGGATATTTATTTCTTCCTTGTGTTCCAAATCCTTGATCTGAATCCAGCTTTCTTCCCTGCACTGTTGGTTTCCTGTTGTTTTTTCTTTATTTCACTTAGTGTAGCCATCATCTCTTCCTTTATGTTGTTCCTGTACTCTTTAGCATCCTGATTAGCAATGTATTGAACTCTGCATCTGACAGGTTGGTTATTTCCATTTCATTTAGTTCTTTTTCTGGGGCTATGTTCTGTTCTTTCACTTGGGCCATAATTCTTTGTCTCCTCAACTTTGCAGCCTCCCTGTCTGTGTTTCTGTGTATTAGGTAACACTGCTTTAAATCCCTTTAAGAGGCACCTCTTGGGATGACTATGACTTCTTTAAATCCTTGCTTGTCATACTTCATTACAGCTCGATTTCCTGACAGTTGAGGTTTTTATTTGTTTTGAGATATAGTAGTGATTCTCCTTATGGTTGGCTGAGAAGTGAGGCATGTCTACCTATGACTCCATCTTGACCAGATGTCTCATTAGGTCTTTATTGCTTTCAATCTGTTGCATCTACCCATTGTTGAAACGGGAATGTTTAAGTTGTTCACAGTTGTCATGTTGCATTTTGTGGCTTCAGATCTTATGTGGTTTGCTATAGATACTTAGGTGTCTGTGGTTGGATGCATAGTAATTAAAATTGCCATCCTCTTGCTGAATTGACTCCTTTTGCATTTTATGATAACATTTTCCTCTTGTAACAGTGTTTGAGTTTTCTTTTTGTCACATAGAATTTTAGCTATTCCTGCTCTCTTTGTTTTTATCTGTATGGAAAATTTTTATATTGCTTAATTTTCAACCTGTTTGTTTCTATAAACATTTTTAGAGATATTTTATATATTTTTAGACAGAGGTAAAGGGAGGGAAAAACACAGGGAAAGAAACATGATGTGCAAGACAATTATCAATTGGTTGCCTCTTGCACACCCCCGCCTGGTGATCTGGCCCACAACCCAGGCATGTGCCAGGACTCAGATTTTATGCTCAACACACTGATCCACACCAGCCAGGACGAGAAGTAGTTTTATCTCATTGTGGATAGAAGAGTTCCTGGTAGGTGATGTGTTTTGAGCTGAAAACAAATTTCAATTGTCATTCTTCTTGCTCCCGCATGAGGTGAGGTCAGATTGCTGAAGATTTTAGGGTTCTCAGTGGGCAGGACAGCGGATGTCCAAGTATTTAGTGATCTAATTAGAAGTTTTTGATGGCAAAGATGGCTGGGGATATATTGATGTTATTCCTTCATGATGTGGTAGCCAAGGGGATTTCTCTTGATATCCATGCTGAGAAACTTTACAGGTTCTTTTGAAATGAAAGTTGTGGGAAGTTGCAGATATTACTGAGAATCCTGTAGTTCTCAGAGACAATGGTTTCCACAGTGATTTACAGTAGAGTCCACGGTAACACATGAGCAGTGGGTTATAATGGAAACTCATCCTTGATTTTGAATCAAACGATCTTTGCTAAGACAGTCTCCTCTGCAATTCCTTCTGTGTAGTTCTTTTATACTGCACTTATGGCTGTTTGGAAAAACTGGTTTCCTAAGCATTTTCCCCATTTCTCCAGGGATATTCCTTATCACGGATAATTTTCTAATTATTTTGGAAGGCGATTGAAAATTCGTATGTTTTATTCTGCCAACATTATTCATTACGAATATAGATTGTTTTGTTTTGGTTTATTTCTGCTAAGTTGTGCTACAACAGTCCTGGATTTTCATCTGTTCTGATTTCTTTTCAGAGTTGAATCATCAGTATTTCATGTAATTGCTTAACTGGGCGGGAATTGAAGAGTCCTGTGTGTATCACAAGAGGGACCTGAGTCCAGTCATCTCAGGATGAGCTCACAGAAGGTCTGGTGTTTGTGAATGGCACTTGGGGAGCATTAGATGCAAGGGATTTTTAAAACATAATAAGGAACATGTTTCCTGTAACTTTTAATTTTGTCACCATTGTCAGTGGCTACATATTAATCTTTTGTTCCCTTCCCAGTGTTGGCACTTTGCAAATTTGGCTGCTTTTTGTTTTTAAAGAGAGGGAGAGAAACATCAATGTGTGGCTGTCCCTAGTGTACCCCACTACTGGGGACCTGGCCCAGAACCCAGGCATATGCCCCAACCGGGAATCGATTGGGCAACCCTTTGGTTTGCAGGTTGGCACTCAATCCACTGACCCACACCAGCCAGGGCTGGTTGTTTTAATAGGTATCATTTCCAATCTGACATCCAGCCAGGGCTAAACACAGGCTCTCTGACCTCTACACCACAACCATTTCTCTGAGGAGTCTTTTTGCTGTGCTCTTCAACTTTCGTCAATGCCTGTTTCACGTTGAAGTACGCTCATGTTTCTATATGAACCTTGCTCAGCATGTACTCTGCTGTTGTCTATTATCGTGGTTTGGGGCACATTCACATTCCTCTACACTGGCTGGCAGCACCAGCAGGAAGGTTTCACAGGCAGCCATGAGCAGTGGGACAACTTCTGAACCCTGCTTCTCTTCCTTGTGTCCCGTCCTATCTTAGTGTCCTTTGTTTTATGAGGTGCCCATTATTTACACTCATTAGTGCCGTAGTAATGCACAACCACTGCTTTTCACAGTCTATGTGAGTTTCTGGAAAACTGTCACATAGAATTATGCTTTGGTGTGAGAGGTGAACATCTGTGATGGGAAAACCCCCTGTGCTCGTGTGGTCAGTGGATTGAAGGAAACCCTGTGAACCAAAAGGTTGCTGGTTCACTTCCCTGTCAGGAGACATGCCTATGTTGCGGGCTGACTTTCCAGCTGGGGGTGTTGGAGAGACATCTGATTGATGTTTCTCTTGTACATTGATGTTTCTCTCCTAACCTTTCTCTCTTTCTAAAAATAAATAAAATAATTAAAAAAAACTCACCCTGAGTCACTATGCATTTCACCAGCATTTGTTTTCATTCAGGTTGCTGCTGTCGAGCAAGAATGTGTAGGGACCCACTGAACAGTGCATTTCTGTAAGAGTCTCACAGGCTAAGACTCGCATCTCGGCTTTGTCTTCCCAGATGGACCACCACTGTAAGAGTTGCGGACTGATCCTGAGAGACATTTTCCTTTCTTTGACCAGCAGGGAACACAAGTTAGGGAAACTGCTGAGGTGTGAGGCACGTGCGAAACCATCTTATCCTAGTGCGCTGTGTTACCAGCATCAGAAAAGGGGGTCATAACAAAGAATTGTTTCACAAGCAGTGTGTGCTCAGGGTCTCCCTTGCAAAGAGCTGCAATTCCCATGTGTCATGGAAGCCTTGTACCTCTAGTCACATTGGAAAACGCTTCCTCATTAGCTCAGGATATCTCAAGCAACTGGCTGCTCATACCAGCTAAAGGGCAAAGGAAATCTCTATCTTAGAATGACTTCAAAATACTAAGTGTTATTACTGTCCTGGAGAATGCGAGAAAGTCAATAGCTGTGTCCACACCCAAGCTGAGGACTGGTTTGTGTTCAGTCAAGGTTAGAAATATTTAACCATGAGCCCCCCCCTTCATGATCACCAGGAAGCTCACACTGGAGAAAGACTTTTTGAGTGCAGTGAGTGTGGGAAATGCTTTATACAAAGATCTACCTTTCGCCCTGGCTGGTGTAGTTCAGTGGACTGAGTGCCACCTGCAAAGCAAAGGGTGCTGGTTCGATTCTCAGCCAGGACACATGCCTGGGGTGCAGTCCAGGTCCCCGGTTGGGGGTGCATGAGAGACAACCACACACTGATGTTTCTCTCCCTCTCACTTCCCATCTAAAAAGAAATAAGTAAAATCTTAAAAAAAAAAAAAAAAGATCTGCCCTTCATCAACACTACCGAGTTCATTCTGTAGAAAAGCCATGTGAGTGTGGTAAATGTGGAAAAACTTACATGAGTAGCTCTGCCTGTGAGTTGTCAACATCTATGAGTTGTTCACAATGGACGTAGGCCTTTTGAGGGCAGTGTAATTGGGACATTTTTTTTAATCTCCGCTCTCTGATGTCAGAGAGTTTACAAAGGAGATAGGCTTTCTGAGCGCAGTGAATATAGGAATCCCTTTTCTGTTGCAATCACCTCCTTTGTCATCAGGTCACCCTGGAGAATGGCATTATGCCTGCAACGAATGTGGGAAGTCTTTTCTGTGTGTCAGTAATCTCAATTATGGGAGTGTTCACACTGTAGAAATGTGTTTTCAGTGCTTCGGGTATAGGAAATCTTTTACCAGTAGCTATGATTTTCATGTTATGAGAGAAATCACAAAAGTTAGTTTCTTACAAGTTTAGGAAATTTTGGAAATCACTTGTTTCCTGCACCCGCATGTACATGGGGGTGACCCATAACCCAGGTATGTGCCCTGACCCACAATCAAATTTGTGTCGTTTTGAGCTCCTGATTGAGCTCCTCCCACTGATCCACACTGGTCAAGGTTCTCTCCCTCTTTTCCTCCCTCCATTTCCCGTCTCTTTAGAAATAAATAAACAAATAAATAGTTTTTGAAAAACATATTTATTCAGTGTCAGAATCAGACTATTTTATTTGGCATTCGACAGCATGGGTGAAAAAACAATGACAGTAAAGCACTTTCTTGGAGCTTAACACTTTCTACAGAAGATGAACCAAAATATTCTGTTCTAAATTTACTCACAAACCCAGTCCTTCAGCTTTTTGCCTATTCACATGACATTTGTCTGAAACATGTCTTCCTGTAGCAGCCTGGCCCTGCCGCCACTGTGCATGGCTGAGTTCACAGATCTGTTGTGACCTGTAGCCTGCCTGGCTCTTCCATCCTGCTAAGCATTGTTCTGGGCAGTACTTAAAACCTGTGCCACAGCCTTCACTGCTGCTGCTGCTGGAACCACCACAGCCTCCTTGGATTCCTGGATTGGCCAAATGTTGGCCTCCATCACCAGAGGGTTAAGAGCTCCTGCCTCCAAAGGTTCCTCCTTTCGTGGGCCCAAAATTTGAAGATTGATTTTTGTAATTGCCAAAATCATTGTATCTTCCACTACCTCCAAACTTCCTTCCATCATTACCAAATCCATTATAGCCATCCCCACTGCCACCATTTTCACCACTGCCACCACAGCAGCCACCAAAGCCACCTCAACCACTAAAGTTTCCTCTATGACCAATGTTGTCATTTGCACCAAAACCACCCCTATTACCACCTCTGAAGGTTCCAGAACCACTTCTACATCTGGGACTGGAGAAAGCACTAGCCATCTCTTGCTTAGATAGGGCTTTTATTACTTCACAATCATGACAATTCACTATATGGGACTTCTAAATGTCAACCTTGTCTACATAGGCACAGTCGTCAAAGGTTACAAAAGCAAAGACTGTCGTTTTGTCACTGCCTCTGTCAGTCATGACTTCAATCACTTCAAATTTCCACATTGTTCAAAAGTAAACTGTTAGGTGATTTTTTCAATGTCTTCTTTAATATCATGGACAAAAGACTTCACAATTAAAGGGAGAGGATGCAAATAACTGTAATTGAACAACAATAAAGTAATTATTTAAAAAAAAAAAAGACTTCACAATTAAGGAGGCACCAGGTCTGTGAAAATTATTTTTTAAAAAGGTTTCACTTATTTATTTTTAGAGAGAGTGTAAGATAGGAAGAGAGGGGGAGAAAACATGAATCTGTTGCCTCTCATGTACCCCCAGCTGGGGACTTGGCTCACAACCAGACGTGTCCTGGCAGGAATCAAACCAGCAACATTTGGATTCCTATGCCAGAGCTCAACCCCCTGTGCCACGGCTAAGCAGGGCTAGGGAACTCTCCCTTGAGAAAGGCTCTTTGGTTCCAGAACTCTTCCTCCCACCTCATGTGGCCATGCATTCATGGCTGCATCCACCTCCACCGTGGCATGTGTGACAAACCCCAAGCCTCTGAAGCGCTTGATGTTTGGATCTCTCGTTACCACACAGTGTGTGAGCATTTGCCGTTGCTCAACATGGCCATTCCTCATCACGTGCTTCAAATCTCAAACCTACAATAAAGAGCTTCAGCTGTTGGGCTGTTAGGGAGACTCTGACTTAGATTTGAAGACCAGGAGGGAGAATTCAATGATGCTACTCAGCAGTGTCCACCAGCAGAAAGGGTCAGCATTTGTTGAACTGCTCAAAAGAATTATGTTATTTAAAATTTTATTTACTTTTTAGAGAGGGGAAGGAAGGCAGAGAGACGGAGAGAAACATCCATGTGAGATAAACATCAATCAGTTGCTTCTCGCCCTCTGACAACTGGAGACTTCTGCCCTCCCACAACCCAGCCATATTCCCTCACTGGGAATCAAACAATGGCCTTTCAGTTTGCATACTGGCACTGAATCTACTGAGCCACACTGGCCAGGGCCAAAAAGAATTGTATTTGCCCATGAAATTTCTCACTGAATCTTCTGAGACAAGATGTATTTTTAACTTCTGTGAATACTAACATGTACTTGGAAATAGTGGTTATGTGCAAAATTTACATTTTGCACCACATGGCTGTCATACTGCCACCTGTGAAGGTTTGGAAAGTGGGCATGTGAACATGAGAAAGGTGTTCAGGATTCTTGTATTTCTGCATCTGGCTGGGAAATGATAATCATTATACTTGTCGATGCAGTGACATTTTCTGCTTGGGGACTAGAGATTTTTTCTGTTAAAGAGTTATGGATCCCAGAATGGTGTGGCTCAGTAGATTGAGCGCTGGCCTGCAAACAGAAAGGTTGCTTGCAGGATTTCCAGTCAGGGACAGGCCTGCCTTATGGGCCAAGTCCCCAGTAGGGGGCACTTATGAGGCAACCACACATTGACGTTTGTCTCCGTCTCTTCCTCCTTCCCTTCCCCTCTCTCTAAAAATAAATAAAATAGTTCTGGGTGGTGGCTCAGTAGTTGAGTGTTGGCCTGCAAATCAAAAGGGTGTCGGTTTGATTCCCAGTCTAGGGCACATGTCTGGGTTGTGGGCTAGGTCCCCAGTAGGGGGCATGTGAGAGGCAGCCACACGTTGGGTGGTTGAGAGGCACCCATCTTTGGGGCCAGATTGCCGTCAATGGCCAACATATTGCTCTAGATGTTCACCAGCTGTCAGATGACAGGGTCGTCTGTTGTGTTGAATTTGTGGAAGATACTCTTGAAGCTCCACAGGGGCTTGTCGCTTTTCTGAGGATGACCTCAAAGGCCTTATAATAGTCTAGGGCCGCACATCACTCGATGTCCTGCAGCTCTGACACTTTCAAGCAGAGCAACTTCATTAACGACGGAGAGTTCATTTCTGTTTTTCTTCCCAGCCCCTAAGAATTTCAGAGACTCGTGGTTTTTGTTATGCTTGGTTCCTTTTGGCCTCACTCTAAATTGTCTCTGGGCTTCTGGTCAAGGTAGCAGCAGAGGCAGACATGGCTCCCCTCTTTGCACAACCGCATCCAAATTACAACTAAAATATAGTACAACCAGCCCTGGCTGGTGTAGCTCAGTGGATTGAGCGCAGGCTGGGAACCAGAGGGTCCCAGTTTGATTCCAAGTCAGGGCACATGCCTGGGTTGCGGGCCGGGTCCCCAGTGGGGGCCATGTGAGAAGCAACCATACGTTGCTGTTTCTCTCCCTCTCTTTCTCCCTCCCTTCCCCTCTCTCTAAAAAGAAATAAAATCTTAAAAAAATAAAATAAAATATAGTACAACCAGCATTCAGACCATCAGATACGGAGTTGAACCTAAGTCTGAGAACAAGGGAATTAAAGAAACTTCATCCATCCAGACTAATAGGAGGGGCATAGATGAGGAATAATCTTGTCCCTCACCCATGTGTGGGGGATAAAAATTTGGGAGGGATATCTGGGGAGCAAGGAGTCCAGCCCCACACCAGGACCCCAGCCCAGTGTTCCAGTGGCAGGAGGATAAGTTCCCATAACATCTGTCTGCAAAAACAAGTGAGGATTTCACTGGTGCAAGAAACTGAAGTCCCAAGCAGTTTCCCTTAAAGTCCCCCCCACAGACTCATATTCTGACTCATTCCCTCTGAGCTCCAGCACTGGCTTAGCAACTTAAAAGGCACCCTTGATATACATACAGGGAGAAACTGGTGTCTTGCCTCAAGGCAAGCAGACGCCATTATCCCTTTTCTAAACCCTCCTCCTGCAATCCAGAGCTAGAAAATGGTGACATATCTGAGATTCCATGCATCTGACTAACAGTGTTTGACCTGCCTTAGGGATCCCTAGAGACACTGCCCCACCTAATTTATGGGCCCACCCAAGCAGCTTTTCCATATGAAGGTCTGGTCTTCACTCATTCCTCACAAATTCCTAAATTGTATCAAACAAACAACAGGCGGCTTCCGTGAGCCCCAGGCCTAGCATGAGCAGCAGCCTGCCTAGATTCATAGCATAGCTTTGCCTGGGAATCTCCAAACCCAGTACAAATAGCAGCCATCTCAAAATGCTTTATAGCTTAGGCAAGTAGGCTAAGGGCAAAACTCAGATGGGAGCTGACTTTGGCCTCCACCACCTGGGAAACCACAGGGACAGAGCACTCAGTGGACAACTACAGACCATGTCAGAGCACCACCACCCTGCCCCTGCATAGTTGATCTACCATGACAGAAGTTGGTGGTCCATGGTCACAGGCAATCCTTGCTTCTAATTGACCTGGGTAAATCCCTCCCATTGATCTGCCAACAGCAACCAAGGCTCAACTATAAGAGGAGGGCGTACTCAGCCTAAATGAAGGGCCCACCTGAGATCCCAGCTTGGGTGATAGGGGAAATGTTGCCACTGGAACCTAGAGGACACCTACTACATTGGGCCACACTACCAAGACACGGAGTCAAAACAGCTGTACCTAATACATAGAAACAAACACAGGGAGGCTGCCAAAATGAGGCAAAGAAACATGGCCCAAAAGAAAGACAGACCAAAACTCAAGAAAAAGAGCAAAATGAAATGGAGATTAGCAATCCATCATATGCAGATTTCAATACTCTGTTCATTCGGATGGTCTAGAAAGCTAGTGAGGACCTCCACAGTATAAAAGGGATCCAGTCAGAAGTGAAGGATACAGTAATTGAAATAGAGAACAATATTGCATGGAAACAACAGTAGTGTTGATAAAGTCGAGAATCAAATTAATGATATGGAACAGAGGGAAGCAAACCACAACCAATCAGAACAACCAGAAGAAAACAGAATCCAAGAAACTGAGGATAGTATAAGCAACCTATGGGACAACTTCAAGAGATCTAACATTCACATCATAGAGGTGCTAGAAGGAAAACAGAAAGAACAAGAAGTTCGAAATCTATATTAAAAAATAGTGAAAGAAAACTTCCCTCATTTTGTGAAGTAAGTAGATATGCAAGTCCAGGAAGCAGAGTCCCAAACAAGATGGGTGCAAAGAGGCCCAGTCCAAGACACATCATAATTAAAACACCAAAGGTTAGCCCTGACTCATATGACTTAGTGTATTGAGTACCAGCCTGTGAACTGGAAGGTTATGAGTTTGATTTCCAGTCAGGATACATGCCTGGGTTGTGGGCCAGGTCCCCAGTTTGGGACAGTGAGAGGCAACCTATCAGTGTATCTGTTTGCGCATTGTTGTTTCTTTCCCTCTCTTTCTCTTTCCCTTACCCTCTCTTAAACAAATAAAATCTTTCAAAAAAGGAGGGGATGGAAGTTTAAGATGCAGGCAATAAAATATCATGTTATTCAGTTTCTATTATATTCCATAATCCAGAGTGAAGAATGCAGATCACCTTACAAAAGAGGAACATGAAGGTCAAGAAGAAAAAAATAAAATGCCAAAGGTGAAAGATAAAGAGAGAGTCTTAAAAACAGCATAAGAAAAGAAGTTAGTTACCTACAGGAGAATTCCAGTAAGACTGTCAGTTGATTTCTAAAACTTTGTAGGCTAGAAGGGATTGGCAAGAAATATTGAAGGTCATGAGAAGCAGGGGTCTACAGCCAAGATTGCTCCACCCAGCAAAGATATCATTTAGAATCCAAGGGCAGGTAAAGAGTTACCCAGACTAGAAAAATAGGAAAGGAGTTCATCATAACCAAACCATTATTATATAAAATGTTAAAGGGACTTATTTAAGAAAAAGAAGAAGATCAAAACTATGAACAATAAATGGCAAAAAAAGACAATCTATCAACAACTGAATCTAAAAAACAAACTAAACAACAAGAATAGAGACCAAGTTATGGATATGGAGAGAGTTTCGATGGTTGCCATACTGAAGGTGGGGTGAGGGGGGATGGCTGAAGAGGTGAGTGGATTAAGAAGTACATATAGGTAGTTATACAGAATAGTCATGGGGTATAAAGTATAGTATAGGAAATGAAGTAGCCAAAGAGCTTATATGCATGATCCATGGATATGAACAATGGTTGAGGGACTGCCTGAGGGAAGTGTGGGTGCTGAGTGGAGGGGGGCAGAAGGGGAAAAATTAGGACAACTGTAACAGCATAATGAATAAAATATAGAAAAAAATAAAAAGAAGTATAAGGTCTATGAAGAAAAATAACTTGTCTCTAGAATTTTTTCCACGGGCGTGTGCATTCACTCTCTTTATCCTTGGTACTTTTGGG
The DNA here is from genome assembly GCA_004026765.1 of Micronycteris hirsuta. Taxonomy (NCBI): domain Eukaryota; kingdom Metazoa; phylum Chordata; class Mammalia; order Chiroptera; family Phyllostomidae; genus Micronycteris; species Micronycteris hirsuta. Next base: position 52,942 of record PVJI01008189.1, read on the forward strand.
CAGCATCTGCAGGTTCAACTATTTTCAGTTTTTTGGTTCTTTGTCTAGTGTGATTCTGATGTGAAAATTTCATCTAAATCAGTTGGTAGGCCATCTTCCTGTGTCCACTGTGTCCACTACCTGGATACAATTTCATCCCCTTCATGGAGTGTGAGTGTGTCTTGACCTATGGCACCCACCCAGTCTATAGCCGTTGTTAGCTGAGATCACCTTGGTTAAATGGCTGGCAGGGTGTATCTGGAATGTGTTCAGCATTTCGAAGGAGACTCCACGTAACCTGAGGGAATGATGTCTTCGATCAAGGGTGTGATAAACTTTGGAATGTTTCAAAACCTGCAGTGACCAGCCGGTCCAGATTTGCAAAATAATTTGAGACAGAGACCTCGACACCTAGTGCAATGAGAAACAGGAAAAAAGGCATGTTAAATTTTTAAATAGGAAAAGACCTCTTACAGAATTTCTATTGATTTTTAAATTTTTATAGCATGTATGCATGCCTATAATTTTTAAAAGTTTAATTTATTTTAAGAAAGAGAGAGAGAAGGGGAGAAAGAGAGAAACATTCATTTGTTGTTCCACTTATGTATGCATTCATTGGTTAATTCTTATATGTGTCCTCATCGGAGATGAAACCCAGAACCTTGGTGTTAGGGTCTAACCAACTGAACTGATGGGGGCCTCAACAGTTGGAAAATTTTAGTTTAAGTTAATAGTTAATAAACCTAGTAGTTAATGCATGTAAAAAGCTGTTGTTTCAAGAACTGCAGGTAAGGCCGAACTGACTCCAGGAGACAAGAAATTGGCCTTTGTGTTCCAGAAGAGACCATACGCAATGAAGGTGGCATCCAAGCCATTGTGTTCCAGAGAGAGACAGCCCACCACCCAGGACACAGATAAAGATATCACTGGGCAGCTGATGAAAGAATGTTAGGGAAACTGCCAGACTGCAGCTTTTATCTGAGTAACCTTCTTCCTGAATTCCAAATCCCTGACCTTCACTTTATTCCCCTGAATTCCAAATCCCTTACCTACATTTTGCCCCCTTATAAAAAAGGCTGGCTTGAGAGGAAAGGAAAGACTTTCTGTTATGGTATCGATATGCTGTCTTCTCAGATCACTGGCCTTCTGAATAAAGCGCCCTTAGAGGTTCAATCCCTGTCTCTGCTTCTATGTGCTGTAGGTGACAGGAAGCCCAAACACTGGCTTTTCTGGTTTCATATTTTGGGGACTCCTCTTGGACAGACTTTTGGACTTTCCGATAACTCTGGGGATTTGATGGGGGGTCCCATTGCCTGCCTGGACTGGGGGCACCCAGGGTGCACATCACTAGCACCTGCCAAGTGATTTCACTTGGGGACTCTCCTCCAACTCTCAGCACTGCCTGTCATTTTCTCATTTGATTGAATCACTAGGCTTTCTGGTCAGTTTACAATCCCGGGTCACGAAGTAGATCGTCAGTCATTAAGATGCATTCTGGTTTACAAGCTCTGTCTGGTAAAAAGATGCCTTCTGGTTAATTAAGGTACCTTCTGATTTTTGTGACATTATAGCTCTCTTCGTGGAATGGGGGAAAAAGACTTCGTTCCCGGAAACAACCCTTCAGGGCAAGTTTTAGCTAATTGGCCGACCTATGCTTATAAATGTATGATTAAAAAGAAAGTGGTTTTTATTGTAATACTGTTCAGGTTATGTATTATATAATCTAGACTATGGGCAGCGCTGACCACTGAATGGGTCTTTTTTTTTTTTTTGGTTCTACTATTATTTAATTTTAAATATTTTTGAAAAAAATAAAATTTTTTTACAATATTTTCAACTTAAACACTATTCACACTGAATATGTATGGCAGCTTACCTTGCCCAAATATGAAGTTTAAGAAGCCAAAACTGTTCTAGCTTAGTTAAAAGAAAAGTTGTGCTGCAGACTATCGTAGTGACAGCTAACAAAGCAAGGAAAAGCACCACTCAAATCACATGGTACAGTTTTTTTCTCAACTGGATTAAGGCTTGGTCAAATGATTAAGGCTTTACAAAGGCACGGCTACAGTGAGAATTGCAGGAGATGCAGCTCTCAAATGACATACTTCCTCAGATATATTCCTGGCATGATAACATACCACCAAAGCCAATACTAGTTCCCATCTGATCACTACCTCAGTAACTGAAGACAGATGTGTCTCCAGTGAATTATTTCAAATTAACAACCTTCCTCAGAAGATTCTTTTTGATTGGGACAAATACAAATTTAAGTCTGAACTGAGAAATTTGCTTAGCAACTACAACTTAATTTAATTTGTTAGATCTAGGCAGGCCTAGGGGGAATGAAAATCACCAGGTGAGAAAATGGTACCGTGGGAAGCTGCCTGCAGACCCTACCCAGGAAGATTAGGGTCTGGAGTCACTTATATTTGGGTAACAAGATGCAGCTTTTACCCAGCAACCAGCTCTACCCAATCAGACTCTAATACCCCAACCGCAGGTGTTTGCGTTTAAAAACCCTGATTTGAGAACGACCGAGTGAATCCCAGCCTCACTTGGTTGGCTCCACTTTCCCTCTTATTCCCCGCTAGTAAACCCTGCTCCTTAGCTGGCTGGCTGCGTCCATCTGGTTTCTTGAGCGACTCTGACCTAACCAAATTTACTCACTTAAAAAAAGCTTAGACAGTAACAAGCGTTAGTTAATCCTAAGGGACCAGTGTAGTCTCCAAAAAAGACAATTCACTAAGTTAAAGGTCATTTAATCTGGTGCTTTGTCTCAATTTGACTGGTGCTCCTTTCCTTGCTGTCTTCCCATCAAGCCATGGGGCCAATTCTGTTTTTCAGTAAATGTTTGACAGCTTTTTACTTAATAACAGTCTCAGCACTTTTATTAGGCATGCAAGATTAACAAAATTTTGGCACTGCATAAGTGTAACACAGTGACAAGAGAGCTTTTACAACGAAGTCTTCTAATACTGCCTTCACAGTGTGGAAATTGTCCTACATCCACCGAAAGAGGGCCCCGTCTGCTCAAATATTTTAGTACTTCACCCCAGGAACAAAGTCCTTTGCATTTGGATTCAGATTGCTCTTTACTTGTCTGTTAAATTCCTCTTCATTTTCCATCCACATGTACTCTGCAAATGGAATTAATTGTCATCTTCATGAGAATGACCATTAATAGTCACATCTGCGTTGAAGATGCTTGGGCTAGTACTGCTGCGACCTGGATCTTTCCCAGTTGGAGTTAGTCGTCGTTTTTAACCCAGTGCACAGCAGCGGGGACCGCAGCCAACGAATCTGGTCAGCCTCTGCGGATCTCCACCGGCAGCGCTGCTGCCCTAGGTCTTTTTGTTGTTGTTGTTTTAATACCATCTAATTTTATTTTTTAAAGATTATTTATTTATTTTTAGACAGAGGGGAAGGGAGGGAGAGAAGCATCCATGTGTGGTTGCCTCTCGTGTGCCCCCTGCTGGGAACCCAGCTCCCAGCCCAGGCAAGTGCTCTGACTGGGAATCAAAGCAGCGACCCCACTGAGCCACACCAGCCAGGGATGAATGAGTCTTTAAATTACTGTATTATACTGTAACTAGAGTTGTTTTGTCAAAGATCAGGGAAGTGGGACAAAATGCCTTACCTAGAAACTTTCATGAGTTTACATAATGAGTATGCAGGATTAAAAGGAAATGGATTAATGGTCCTGAGAAAAGGGAATTTGCCTATGAAAGATAGCAGAAACTCAGAGGAGAGAGCCCAGGAAGATCTAGATACTATGGCTCCTGTGAGCAAGGTCAGTGTTTCCATTGGCCCCTCCAGCCCTGGGAGATCCTCCTTCCTTGGATGAGGAAACCAGGAAGGTGATACTTAGCTTGTCTAGTCATCTGGAACCCATCAGGGAACCAGACTGGGTGGAGGAAAAGCCCCTCCTAGGGCAGGGCAATACCCTGTGTGAAACCTTCCAGTGGAAGTAGGGCTACAGGGCCAGCCTGCTGGATATTATTAGGCACATGCCCCATTTTCTACATCAGTTCTATTAAACTTGAAAAACTCTGAAAGGACCAGAGTATGTCCCTTTAGAAGGGATGGCTGAAAAAGTGCACTCAGGCTTTTTGAGTCCCTGAAGCTGCACCTGGCTTCTACACTAGCCTTGGGGCTCCCAAACCTACTAAAGCCTCTCAGTTACGTGGTCAAGAAAGGCAGGGAATTGCCCTAGGATTCCTCACCCAAATGCTTAGTGACATATTGCAACCCATCGCATGCTTGTCAAGGAAACTAGATCACACTGTCCAGGGGTGGCCAGCCTGCTTGAGAGCTATGACAGCCACCTATGATCTCTTACAGGAAGCTGAAACGTTTCCTTTGGACAGCCTATCACCCCACCAAGTGTTGAGCCTGCTGGAGCAAAAAGGAAATTTGTGGCTCACTGCTGGAAGAATGGGCAGGCACCAAGCCATTCTTCTCGACAATCCCAATGTCTCCTTCCAAACTATAAGTAAGTTAAATCCTGCCTCTCTTCTCCCAGAGCCTGACTTAGCTGCACTAATACACAACAGTGTGGAGATAACTGATGAAGGTAGTTCTAGCAGAATTGATTTACAGGATCATCCTCTAGAAGAGGCAGATTGGACTCTGTGCAGACGGAAGAAGTTATATGGACAAAGGAAACAGAAAGGCTGGGTATGCAGTTGTGAGTCTTGAAGGAGTAGTGATGTCCAAGGTCTGGTCACCAGGAACCTCTGCTCGGAAAGCTGAACTGATTGCATTGACGAGGGCACTGGAATTGTCCCACGAAAAGAGAGTGAATGTGTGTATCGACTCAAGGTAAGCTTTCCTAATTTTGCAATCACCTGGCTCCATATGAAAGGAAAAATAATTGTTAACCTCCAAGAAAAAGGAGATTAAGCATGCAGCAGAAATTTTAAAATTATTAGATGCTATTTAGGTGCGTTTACAGGTGGCAGTTATGCGCTGCCCAGGGCATCAGCTAGAGGACACTAAAGAGCCTAGAGAAAAATAATCTGGCTGATTGAGCAGTGGAAGAGGCTGGTAAAGGAGTGTTTATAATGCTTGTGGTACCTGTTCTAGGCTTGTCACAATTTGACTCTGATTATTTGACTGCAGACTTAGAGAAAGCTGAGAGATGAGGTTTTGATCAAGAAGTAGCAGATAGTGGGTAGAGAAAGAATAAGAAAGGAGTTATACTGCTTCCTGAACATTTAGTAGAGCGAGCCATGAAGCATTTGCATGAGGCCACACACTATGGAAGACACTCATTAACCACCTATATCAAACCGTGGCTCACAGGTCCTGGAATTTCTAAAGCCATGTGAAAAGTAATTGCTAGATATGTTGTGTGCCAACAGAACAACCCAAAGACAGATCCCCATCAAAAGAAAGAAGGGAAACAATACCAAGGATAGAACCCATTTAAGGACTGGCAAATAGACTTTACCCAGATGCCAAGGGTCCAAGGGTGGAAATATTTGCTAGTCTTCATTGACACCTTTTCAGGATGGGTAGAAGCCTATCCTACTAGAACGGAGAAATCCTCAAAGGTAGTGAAAGCTTTACTGAAGGAAATATTCCCTTGCTTTGGCCTCCCTGGCAGCACTCAGAGTGATAATGGACCTGCTTTCATTTCAGAAATTACACAGAAGGTTAGTAAAACTTTAGGAATCAACTGGAGACTCCACACAGCATGGAGAGCTCAGGCTTCTGCGAAGGTAGAGAAGATGAATCACACCTTGAAGAAGAATGTAGCCAAGCTGTGTCAAGAAACTCATCTCCACTGGGATCAAGCTTTGCTATTGCCCTGCTCAGGATAAGGGTGGCTCCTCCAAGTGGGATTCAGTTCAGTCCTTATGAAATTGTGTACGGGTGACCATTTCAGATAATGATTAGGGTGGCAGATATGTATATAGATCAAGAAGTGAAGATAAAGAAATATGTACAACGTTTAAGTCAGAACTTAGCTGTAATTAACGACCTAGGTTGTATTAGAGAAATCTCGCCTAGAGGTTCACTACATTCCTTTGAGCCTGGAGACAAGGTGCTAGCTACTCAAGCCCTGTCAGACAGGATCTCCAGAGAGCCAACTAGAAGAACAATGGACTGGACCTTGGGACATACTCCTCACTCCCCACTCCTTGGTAAAGTGCGTAGGAATAAAATCTTGGATTCATCACACCAGAGGAAAGAAAGCACTGGAGGAACAATGGACCACCGAATCTCAGGAAGACCTGAAAGCCATCTTTCCCAAATAATGACTTATGTTCTTTTCATTACTTCTTGTTTAACCACCTGTTATAGACAACTTATTCCTTTCAAATGAGGTGAAAATATTTAGGTATATTTAGCAAAAAATGTTGTAAATATTTCTGACTTTTGTCTTGCAGGAGGAACTTACGTTGAACAAATGTTTACTACATGTCTTATAGGTGTTTATACTCCCCTGAGAAGCCTTGAAAACTATACTTTGTTTAAGCATATCAGTAAGAGAATAACCTACTCTGATATTTATAATTGGGAACATGTAACTTTAAAGGACAGGGAAATGTTATTCTTAAAAGTCCCTAATGTAACCCCAGCTGGGGAGTGCGCATCTTTTGTCAACAGTGCTAAAAACTGTTTTTTCCTTTGTCATAGCTTGTTGCTGCATGTGCCCCCTTATGTGGATCTGCAGTTGAGTGGATTCCTAAACTCCCTACCAAAGAGTCTAATGCTAAAATACGTGCTCAACAGCAAAATGAATACTTCTATATGAAACTGATCTCATAGAAATCAGATAGTTTAAAACTAACAGTGGGAAATGATGAGGGACTCAAGAGTTGGAAATTTTTAGTTTAAGGTAATAGTTAATAAGCCTAGTAGTTAATGCCTGTAAAAAGCTATTGTTTCAGGAACTGCAGGTACGGCCCAACCTGACTCCAGGAGACCACAAGAAATTGGCCTTTGTGCTCCAGAAGCAATGAAGGTGGCATCCAAGCCACTGAGTTCCAGGAAGAGACATTCACTGCTCAGGACACAGATAAAGACATCACTGGTCAGCTGATGAAAGAATGTTCGGGAAACTGCCAGACTGCAGCTTTTATCTGATTAACCTTTTTCCTGAATTCCAAATCCCTTACCTATATTTTTCCCTCTTAAAGAAAAGGCTGGCTTGGAAGGAAAGGAAAGACGGTTTGTTAGGGTCAAACCCGCCATCTTCTCAGATCACCGGCCATCTGAATAAAGCGCCAGTACAGGTTCACTCCCCATCTCTGCTTGTTGGGTCTGGTGGGTGTCAGGCAGCCTGAATGTCGGCTTTTCCAGTTTCAGAACTACCAGGCCAGGGCCCGTACTTTCCTGTTCATTATAATATTTCATGTAATGTAAAAGAATTCTCAGCTAAATATAGGTCAACTTTCATTATAGATATGTATTTCTTTATTTACTCTAAATATAGTTCTTAAATATGTTCCTAATATTATTGAACTGACAATGCCATACTAATCATCATCTCACCTATAAATCATTAACTATGTCTGTAACTCATCATCTCTCTTTCATTAGGATAATTGCGATACCATTGTCATTCTAACAAAATACCAACAACTTTGTATTTACTTCTGCCAGTTTCCTAACAATTAATTTATCTTAATTGATATTGAAATTATAAGTAGACTCCCATTTATGTTGATATTATTCATCATTTTTCATTTTCAAAGGTTTGTCCTATATCCTTGTGACACTTTTGTCATATGTGTGATGGGGAAACTAGGTTATTAGTCTATTTCCCAGATTCACTACCTTGGGCACACACCCATTTATTGCAATATGCTTTATTGAGCTTCAGACAATATATATTTTCATCAACAGAAAGGCAAGACCCCCCCACAAGCAAAAGATTGCATGCAACTCAACAAAGCCTCAGATAATCATGTACATTTTTTAATCAATTAAATATTTTTAAGTTAAGGTATGTGTATTGTTATTTTTCACCTGATATTATTGCATATTTAATAGACTACAAAATGCAGTTTGGAACAAACTAATTAGTGTCACTAGCTTTATTAGCATATTCACTTGGTTGGTCTAGAACTTTACATGCACTTTCTGGGCTGAATTCCTTTCTAGGCTGTAATTTAAGTTGGAAGCTTCTGATCAAATCAGTGAGGAATCCAGTCACACTGCAGTCCAGGCAGAGATAAGACTTCCGGCTGTATCAGGCACAGATGCACTTAATATTAGTGTATTATTTATTACATTTAATTTGCATGGTGGGTCCTACTGATGCAGGATAGAGAGCATTAGGGACTAGGGCAACGTCCCTAACCACAATCAGCCTGAGAGAGGCACAGCCCCACGGTCTGAATCAAAGGTCCAACAGGCATACCAGACTCTTCCACGCCCAAGAAATGATGTCCTCCTGGGTGGGTATGGAGCGGATTTAGTATTCTCAAGGTATACTTGGGGCGTAAACCCACAAATCCACACCTGGAGACAGCTCAGGAAATACAGGACCCTAATGTTGGAGTGTACAACCTACATAACCCATAAGGCAGGCGTGGAATATCACCGGGCAGAGTTAATAAAGACTCAGAAAAGGCATTTCCCTTGGGGCCATACTGTAGGGCGGGACTTCCGTCGGTCTCTTGGCGGGCATTTCCTTTTCTCTCAGTTTCCTTGTTACCGGATCAGAGTCTTCTGGTCACAGGATCGAAAGCAGAAGGCGCCAGGGCGCTGCTCCCCAGAGAAGCAGTGAGGCCGAGTCCACTGCCCCGGTGTCCAGCGTCAGGGTTGGGACAGTAACCCCAATACCAGGGACACCCTGTTCGCCTACCACTCCCGCCCCACTCCTGCCACGGAGTCCGATGGCGGCGCCTGCGCTGAGTAGCGCGGCCGAGGTGAGTGCGAGGCCCCCAGGCCCACCGTCCTCAGCCCATGGAGTCCTGCAGCCCAGGCTCCTGCGTCTGGGATCATAGGCGTTCGTGGGTGACAGTGTGAGGGGGTTGGCGTGGCTGACCACCGAGGTGCCGCCTTCTAAACATGTGCAGGTGTCGTTGACCCCAAAAGGCCCGCACACTTGGCCTTGGCCTTCCATCTGCTTTAAACTGTCTGAGGCGGAGGGGTTTCACCTTCTTTCTGATGGTCCAAAGAGCTCGGGATGGTTGTGAACCAAGAGAGACATAGCTGTGTCATGGTTTTGAAAGCCTTGTAGATCCTTCTGAGATAGAAAACCGACTGGAGTGGGGTGATGAGAACTTTGAGGCAGAGGAAAAGAAGCTCTTGTCCAAGGTCACAGAGCTGGTAAGTGTTAAATAGCCAAGGTGGCTAAGAAAGGACTCAGAGCCAGAAAAGTCCAGTTAAGGGGTTGTATTCAAGCCGCGACACTGAGTTCAGGCTGCCTGGATCTGAACAGACAGCAGCCACAAGGGAAATGGTAGAAGGGCTTTCAAGGTTGTAGCAGACCTCCATGTGAAGGGCGAGTCACGAGGTCCTGAGTGTCTGATCAGGGAGGGCTGACTCCGTGTCTAGCTGGACAGAGAGGGGAGGGGGCAGTGAGGATTCAGCCGGTTTCCAGCAGAATGCCAGCAGCTATGCCTCATTTGCTTCTGATGTGGGGATTCTCATGGTCAGGTATTTAGTTGCTGACGTATATCTTCTTTGTTCCAGCAAAGACAGTGACGTAGGTCCATGTCCCAGTACATTCTAACATCCCAGGCTTTTTCTGTTTTATTTGGGAAAAGGGGTCACTGAATTTCTTCAGTAACTACTTCAACGCTGACAAGGGTCGAAGGGTCATCTTTAGATCATATCTAGGAGTCGAGCCTGGGCCTGTACGGGATTCTGATCTTGCAAGTAGAAGATGGTTCCGACTTGTTTTTTGAGCTGGTCTAATCTGGATGATGTCAATTTCATAAGCAGGCTAAACAGGCATGGGCCAAATAGGAGGAGAAGTATCACAAGTACGGAGCCTAAGAAGGGCAATAACCAGGTCATCCTGGGAAGCCATGAGGTGGGGTCCCAAGAGGAGGTGGAGGTCCTGATCTGAGATGCAGACTCAAGAATACTTGGAATGTTCTTCTGGACCTGCTCTGATTTGTTTATATAAAAACCACACTCTTCTTTAAGGTACAGGCATGTTCCTCTTGCCAAGTCGGTGAGGAGGTCAAGGGCCCTCCGGTTTTGTAGAGCTACCCCTGCGAGGGAGTCTAGCTGTTCCTGGAGTGCAGCTAGAGTTTCCCCCATCTTCGTTATTGATTTAGCCGTGTCTGGGAAATTGGAAACTTGGGGCTGTGTGCCTAGTGAGGTGCCCCCTGTTGCAGCCCTGGCGGTGGTGCCCATTAAAGCTATTATGGGGATTACTAGAGGTCCCCCCCTTTTAAAAAGGAGACTGTGTTCCCTGAGGGGGAAAGGAAGTGAAGTGTTTTCCCAAGCAAGGCTTACTTCTGGAAGTAGGTATCCTAGGGAGCATAGCCCTATCCTGTTCAGTAGTAGGGTCTAGTAGGCATGTGATCCGCAAATCCAGAGTATTCCTGAGGGTAGGTATAACTCTGAAAACGTGTTGAGTTCAGAGTCAACTCCATATGCAACCCTAATTCCCCACCATTCTAACTCTTGAACCGCTAAAGATACTATAAGCAAAGTGTCTAGGATGGGGGCAGGATCTCCTGTGCCTGGTTTTTTTATGTATTCAGTGAAAGTGGATCTCTGATATTTTCCAAAGTGAAGAGCTATGTTTTGGTCTTGGTAGAGTGTGGGACATTTTTGGGATTCTGCTCTGCCGAGGAGGGGACTCGTTTCTGAAGTAGCTTTGGTGGGCCTACCTATACAGTACGCAGTGCTGGCGTTAGGGGTGTGCCAGTGAGAACAGCAGGTAGTGGGGGTCGGATGTAGAGGTAGGCCTGGGTCTGTTCATCATCTAGTAGGAATGGGTCATATTTTATGAGAGGGACATCTGAAGGAATAGAGAAGTTAAACTGACACTGTTTTGGGTCAGTGAAGCCAACTGGGGTTCCTGTGCTCCTTTGACTCTTGATGCAGAAGGGATAGGTAGCTTCCAGATGATTAATGATATAAGAAAACACCCAGCCCTGGGGAGGATGCCATTCGGAGGCAGAGCGCCCTGGCCATAATGTGGTCTTATATCTATTAAGAGTCCAGGGGCCCCAAATGTGTGTGTGATTGTTGCTGAGTCTGAGATTATAAGAAATATTTCCCCAGTAGGACGGTGGTAGGGGTTGGACATACCCCCAACTATGGACAGAAAGGCAAAGCCAGCAGGAGTAATTTAGTTTAAGGGATCAGGCAAAGTGAGGCACCAGATCAAGGAGGATTTAGACAAATCTAGGCGGAAGGATGGGGGAAAGGATTGTAGGAAGATGCCAGTTAGGGCTAATTGAGCTCAAGCCATGTTTTAATCTGTTTTTGGGAGTAATCCTGGAAATTCCCCTAGAGAAAAGCGTCCCACAGAAAGGTAAGGAGGTCCTCTTCTATCATGGTGGGAATAGGTAGTTGAGCAAGGAGATCAAGACCAAGGGAGAATGTCTGGGGGGTTAATGGAGGTGCTGGGGAGGTCGGTGGAGAGAGAGAAGGAGTGGGATTCATTAATCTTTAGAGGATATGTAAGTCTTCTAGAAATTGTAGGGTTACGGTAATGACAACAGTCAGGAGAAAGTGAAGGGGAATGCTGTCTAAGATCAGGGGGTGCATAGGTACTTAACCGCTTTGGTCTTCCTCTGGTCCTTGAATGAGTTAGAGGCATGTGGGGTTAGGATGCTGGATCGGAACTGGGGGAGATTGGGCTCTGAAGAGATGCTGGTGTCAGGACGCACAGCAGGCAGTGACGACTTTTTGAGCCTAGAAGAGTGAATCCATTGACGTAGTCCCTGTGATTTGGCAGCCATGGGTGTGGTGAGGAGGACCTGATAGAGCCCTTCCCAATGAGGGGATAGGGGCCCCATTGATTTCAAGGGAGTTTTTAAAAGTACCCAATCCCCAGGCTCTAGGGGGTAGGAGCCAATGCGCTGTTAGTTGGTTTGGGTAGTGCCCTGTCCATGTGTTCCCACAGTAGCTGTCTTGTCAGGTCATGGGTGGGGAGGTAATCTCCCGGGGGAGATGGAGAGTTAGGGAAGTTTCCTAGTAGGAAAGGTCTGCCATACATGAACTCAAAAGGGCTGAGGAACATAGGGCTCTCAGGGCAGCCCTTATTCTGGCTAGTGCCTGTCGGAGAAGAGAGATCCAGTCCATACAGGGCTCTAGAACTAGTTTGTTTAAGTGTTTTAAGACTAGAGTTGGCCTTTTCAACCTTGCTGGAGGACTGGGGTCAGTGGGGAATATGGAGTTTCCATTGGATGTTCAGGGCTCTGGCTGGCTCCTGAATGATTTGAGATATAAAGGCAGGGCCCTTATCTGACTGTAAAGTTGGCAAAGTGAAGCGGGGAATGATGGATTCGAGGAGGGCCCAGGTAACTTCAGCTGCCTTTTCTAAGGTGGTGGGGTAGGCCTTGACCCACCCCCAAAAGGTGTCTACCGTTGTCAGCAGATATTTGTATTTTTTAACAGGGGGCATGTGGGGAAAGTCAATTTTCCCGTCTTGTCCTTGGACATGGCCTGAGGCTTGGTGGGTGGGAAAGGATGGGGCAGGTTTAAGTCTCCCTTGTATAGTAGTTTGTGTGCATATCGGACATTGCTGAGTGATGGTTTGGAGAAGGGAGGAAAGTCGATGGCATAGAGAGAGGCCGGAATCCTACATGGACGGCCTTATAGAAATGAGAGAGGAATTCTTCTCTTTGATTTAGGGGGAGTATTAATCGCCCCCCATTGGTGAGCCCCTCATCTTCCCAGACTGCCCCTTGTACAATTTAATGTCTTCAGGAGTGTGTCTTGCTGCTAGAGGAGGGAGAGCTAGGATTTGGTATTTAGGGGCCAGAAGGGTGGCTGCTTACTTAGTGTGTTTGTCTGCCTGCTCATTCCCGAGTGAAATGGCAGACGTGTTACCCTGGTGTCCTTTGCAATGAATGACTGCTATTTCAGAAGTCTGCTGAGCCACTAAGGGGAGTTTAGAGATGAGATCTGCATTGGTGACGGGGGATTCTTTGGATGTGAGGAAACCCCTCTCTGCCTGTATGGAGGCATGTGCGTGTAAAATATGACAGGCATATCTGGAGTCAGTATATATGTTGATTTTTCTGTCCTTTGCTAGGCTGAGGGCTTAAGCGAATTAAGGCTCTGAGCTCAGCTTGTTGTGAGGATGTCCCTGGTGGAAGGACGCTAGTCTCAAACAACTTGGGTGGAGGATACAATAGCCTATCCAGCCCTGTACTGACTCATGTTCATGAATGTGCTCCCCTCTGTGAACCAGGTGTCTTCTGGGGAAGAGAGAGGCAATTCAGAAGTATGTGGAAAAGTAAAAAAGATGGTGGACAGGAACTCAGTGCAGGAATGTTCCTTTCCCGGGGTTTCTGGAAGGCAGAGGAGTGTAGCAGGGTTTATGGTGGTGCATTGAGCAACTTTTACTTGGGATGCCTGGAGTAAAGTTAGGAAGAATTGCTGTAGCCTTGAGGGATGCAGAAATTTTTCTGCCTGTTTGGCAATAAAGCTGCTATTGTGTGGGGGCAGTGGGCAGTTATAGGTTGAGATTAGGTAAGTTCTTGGGCCCCTGTCCTGAGAATTGCCGCTGTGGCAGCCCTCGGGCACGCAGGCCGGCCTCAAGCTGTAGGGTCTAGCTGCCAAGATAAGTAGGCAATTCCTTTAAGGTCAGGTCCTGGTTTTTGTCCCAAACAACCCTAACACTATTCCTGGCCTTTTGTCCATATAAAGGATAAAAGGCTTTTCTAGGTTATGGAGGGCTAGAGCCAGAGCTTCTGTTAGGGCTTTCTTCAGCTCCTTAACCTGGCTGGCGAACTGACCTATTTGGTGGCAGGGGCTCATTTAGTGAGCCCTTGGCAGCATCATGCAGTGGTTTACCTATTTTTTACCAAAGTTGGGGATCCAGATTCTAAAATAACCAGCCAATCCAAGGAAGGAAAGGAGGTCTTGTTTAGTTGTAGGAATTGGCATGGAGGCAATGAGGGTCTTACAGTCAGGGGTGATTTCTCTGTGTTCGGGGGATACAGTAAATCCTAGGTCTATTACTGATGATTCAGATAGCTGGGCCTTATTGGGGGAAACTCGGTCACCTAATTGTCCTAAGTGATTAAGGAGTTGGACCATGTTGTCTGCGAGTCTTTTAGGGTTGGTCTGCAGAGTTGGAGATCATCAACGTGTTGTAGGAGGGTTGATGGGGAGAGATCAGTGGCTTTAAGATCCCCAGCCAGAGCTTACCCAAAAAGGTGGGAACTGTCTCAAAATCCTTTGGGGTAACACTGTCCAAGTAAGTTGTTGGGAGACGTGGGTGTCAGAGTCAGTCCAGGTGAATGCGAAGAGAGTCTGAGAGTCAGGGTGTGAAGGAACGGTGGAAAACACGTCTTTGAGGTCAAGGACAGAGTAATCTGGAGTGTTCGGAGGACTCAGAGAAGGAAGAGCATGGGTTAGGGACTACTGCGTGGAGGGGAATAACAGCCTGGTTGATGATTCGTAAGTCCTGGACTAAATGAGAAGCGCCATTAGGCTTTTGAACTGGGAGAATGGGGATGTTGTATGGGGAGTTTGTAGGTTGCAGTAATCCTACATGGAGGTGGCTTGTGATGAGTTTTATTCCTTGTAGGGCCTCTCGTGCTAGGGGTCACTGAGGCCGTGCTGGAAAGTGGGAAGGACCTTGGAGGGAGATCCAGACCAGGGGTTGGTGTCTAGCTATAACGGGCATATCAGTGTGCCCAACTAGAGGATGTTCCTCTGTGGCTGGGAGGGTAGTTACTTGTGAGATCTGGAACTAGCTAGAGAGAGTAAAAAGAGCCCCTGAGGACTGGGAGGAGGAGGAATGTGTATTTGAGCTTTAAATTTGGCTAGGATTCTCTTCCTAGAATTGGTGTCAGTCAGCGAGGGAGTATTAAGAAGGAATGTCCAAGAACATGTCTGAGGGGAAGTAGCCAGGAGATGAGAAATTATACCGCTGACCCCAACAATAGAAACTGAGGAACGAACAGGTCTTCCAGAATATTTTGGAAGAGCAGAGTAAATGGCCCCCGTGTCTATTAGAAAGGATATTGGCTTACCTGCTTCACTGCAGAGATGGTTGTGGGGCCTATGGCGGCTCCCAGGCACCCTCAGTCTTCTGCTGCTAACATCAGAAGGTCTGGAAGTTCAAAACCAGAGGTCTGATCCAAGTGGGTAACCAGTATCCTCTTGCCTTGAGAGGCCTGGGGAGACTTGGACTTCCAATAGCCCTCTAGTTTACAGAGAGGACAAGGCCCTGGTGGAGGCTGTGGCTGTGGGCGGCACCTTGCCCAGTGCCCTGGCTCGCTACATTTAAAGCAACCCCCTGGGGAGGTTTCCCTTTCCCTTTTGTGTTGGGCGGCCACTGGGTGTCTTTCAGTGTCCAGGCTAGGAACTGGTAAGCCTGATGATGGGGCTTGGCCTTTGCCTCCTCTCTTCCCCTCTTTCTGTGCTTATTCCTCGTTTCTTTTGTTAAAGACCTTAAAGGCCAGGTCCATTAGTTCAGTTTGTCCAGTCTGGGGCCAGCGTCAAGCTTTTGAAGCTTTCTCCTTATGTCTGGGGCTGACTGCGAGATGAAATGCACATGGAGAAGTAGGCTGACATCCGGGGAGTCTGGGTTTAAGTTAGTAAACCTTTGGAGGGTGGGTGTCCCAGAGACAGGACAGAAAGGCTGCAGGGTTTTCATCCAATCCTTGTGTAATTTCCTTAAGTTTGTCATAATTGACTGCTTTATTTGCTGAGGACTTAAGGCCAGCAGTTAGGCAGGTGATCGTATGACTACGAGCCTGCCTGCCTGGTCACCCCTCCTGATAATCCCCGTCAGGTTCTTCACGTGGGATGGCAGTAGCACCCACTGGACTATTCGGGTTTTGTCTGTTTACAGCGTCTGCATGGGCCTGAGCCACTAACTGAGCTTGTTCCTTTTCCTCCGGGGATAGGCAAGTGGAAAGAATGATGCAGATATCCCTCCAAGTAAGGTCACAAGAGCCAGTAAGGTATTCAAATTCCTTAACAAAGCATGTAGGTTCAGAGAAGCAGGATCCTAATTTTTGTTCGACCTGAGATATATCGGAGAGGGAGAAAGGGACGTGGACTCAAATTGGACCCTGGGGCCTAGTGACTTCCCTAAGGGGGCACATGGAGCGTGTACCCCAGGGGTGGAGGGTCACCCTGGGACCGTGTTTGGTGGGGTGAAGGAAGGGGATAACTGGGACCTGAGTGAGTAGAGGAATGGGGGGAAGGTAAGAGAAGGTCGGGTTTAGGGCCCTGGGGGAGCCGTAGGGAGGGGGTGCAGAGCAGAGGGAAAAGAGTGATTGGCAGGATCGAAAGGAGGGTCAGTAGAGTCAGGGTGTGAGGACTTGGGTAGAGGGGATTAGAGAAGTAGGACTTGGAGAGTGGAACAGGGTTGACAAGGGAGGAGCACCTGTGCAGGTTGAAAAACACCTGAATATAGGGCAGTTCACTCCACTTGCCCATGTGGTGACAGGAGTCGTCAAGATCAGTAAGAATTTGAGGGTCAGAGGACCCATTTTCAGGTCAAATGGACCGGTTGTCTAATCTATGTTGAGGCCAGGCATTATTACAATAGAAAATGAACCTCTTCAGTTAGATTTTGGATTTTAGGTTTAATTTCTTAAAGTTATGAAGCAGACATCCCAGCAGAGTGTCTCATGGAGGGCAGGATTGAGAAGCCCCCACTCTGGAGATAAAGGTAAGGAAGATAAATGTTCCTTGCACCAAGGACCACTGAGGGGGTGTCCCCTCCTCAGGGTGTCCTGGTCCCTGAAGCCAAGTGGAGGAGACTAAGAAAAGGGCATTCCTTTGACTCATTCTCCTTGTGGGTCCCAGACCTGCATTGAGCTCCCAGACCTGCAGGCAACTCCCTACTTGGCTCCAACATTTTCTGGAATGTCACCCCGGATGACAGTGCAGAAAAGGGTGAGCCAGGAAGGAAGAGAGTCTTATTTCCTTACCGTGAGATATTCTCGGTGTTGAGGTGATGGCTGGACAAGTGGGCCTCCCCGAGGTATGACCTGGCTCCCAGGTCTCCAAACCTCACCCAGACAGGGCTCAGGGGTTACCCAGGGACAAGATTCTGCTGCCTGCTGCTCCCCTAGTCCCAAGCCTCAGGAGGCTGTAGGTGCCCCGCATTTCAGCACCAAAAGGTTAGGTAACTGAGGTGGCTAAGAAAGGACCCGGAGCCGAAAAAGTCAAATTAAGGTCTTTTATTCAAGGTGGGAGACAGATCAGGCAGGCTGGATCTGAACTGAGCGCAGCCACAAGGGAAAGGATAGAAGGGCTTTTAAGGTTGTAGCAGACCTCCCCAGGGGAGGGTGCGTCACCCAGCTGACCTGCTCCAGGTGTCCTGGGTGCCTGATCAGGGAGGGGGAGGGGCAGTGAGGATTTAGCCAGTTTCCAGCAGGATGCCAGCAGCTACTCCTCAGTTGCATCTGATGTGGAGAATCTTGTGGTCAGGCATTTAGCAGGTGACTTACACCTTCTTTGTTCCAGCATAAGCGATGGCTTAGGTCCCTGTCCCAGTACGTTCTAACAGAAAGCGGTTGCACTGAGGAGAAGGTCACCAGGCTCCGAGGCTGGGCTGAGATGCAGCTGAGACCTGCTTGCCAGGAGCTGAGGGTGGTTGATTGCTTCTTCCCGCGGGTTCTGAAGTTGAAAGTCATTATCCGACTGGACAAAGAAAGAGAGGGTGTCCCTGTCCCTACTTGGTGGTGACATTACCATATAGTGTCTAAATTTAGACTTTTCCCTTGTTAATTTTTCAGCTTTCAAATGAGGAGACCCTGGGGATACCCCAATCCTGAGTGCAGGTCCCAGGAAATATCAAGGTGCTTCCATTTGTGGTGTCAGTGTAAGAAATATTCAAACCGTAGAGACTTTTTAAAATGTTTATTTGAGCCAACCTAGGGAGGATTTCCGGGAAACAAAATCTCAACAGAATGTGAAAATGCTTTGGAAAATGGCAGTGTTACCACTTGTTTATACATCAGAATACAAAAGGTTGGGAACTGGATATGCGTTGGTGATGGGTTAGGGAGATGAGAGAAAACAAAGCAGGAAAATCCCTGATAGTAAATAAAAGATGAAAATGAGTGGACATAATTCTCTTACATTACTGGATGTAAAATAGTTAATATTTAATTAATTAACACAATAATAACACTGAGGGTTTTTTTTGGTCTCTGCTCTGATGCAGTGTTTGTGCCCTGAGGGGTAAGAAAAAAGGAATTCATCCTGACATTCCCAAGGTACATTAACATGGTGCAAAAATACAAAGATCATCTTGGTGAAGGTGATAACTGACCTTCCTCAGGGAAGATACAGACGTAGGACATAACTCCGTACCATGACTCACTTTTAGTTAGAACGTTTTAATTTCAGACTACATACAGGGGAGATATCAGTGTCTTAATTTTTAAGGCCATAATGAAGGACTCCACCAAGCTGGTCAAGTTTATTTTGTGCCCCCTGTCCTTTTTCTGGGTTTTTTTGGTCCACGCAGACAGCCAGTGTAAGCAGTTAAGGCAGGATATCTGGGAAGGGACACCTGCACCTGCACCTGCTTGGAGATGCGACAGAGCTGGGAGTGCATCCCTCAGGTCTCTTTCCTTATGTTAAAAAACAAGGCACAAGGGATTCAAAATCAGACTTGAAATGATAATTTGGGTATCTATTAGGGAGATACTAAGGCATTTGCATAAGAGACAGGAGTTGGTCTCTCCTGGGTTAAACAGGCTCCATCTGACTGCCTAGTGGAGAACAGATTATGGGGGTTAATGGAGGAGGCGGGGCCTTGGACCAGGTGAGTTCCATGATCTGGAGGAGAGCTGATGGACCTGAGTTAGGCCTCAGATGTCAGAGAAAAGGTTGGATTCTTGGTCCATCTTTTATATTTTTTACTGTATTTTTCCCATTACCGTTTACCTCCCTCATCTTCCACCTCCATCTACACACCACCCTTTACATTTTTTTTTTAAAGATTTTATTTATCTATTTTTTAGACAGAGGAGAAGGGAGGGAGAAAGAGAGGGAGGAACAGCAATGTATGGTTGCCTCTCACATGGCCCCCACTGGGGACCCGGCCTGCAACCCAGGCATGCGCCCTGACCGGGAATCGAACCGGGATCGTCTGGTTCCCAGCCCGCGCTCAATCCGCTGAGCTACACCAGCCAGGGCACCCTTTACATTTTTTAAGAAGGGCAAGTATAGTTTCAGATTTTGCATTTGCAGGAAGAAAGGAAAGAGTTCAAAACCACCTCAGTGATTTTGGTCCTACCAGCTGAAGCAGTGGAGGCTCCATCCACTGGGTTGGGGAAGATGGTGGTAGGTTAATATTCTTTGGGACTATCTGAAGGTTGTTTTGGTTCACATTTTTATCACTTAAAACAGCAGTGAGTGGAAACATCTTGTGAGCAGGTAACACATGCAGCTGGAAATCTGTGGAAGGTTTGAGGATGGAGTCATGCAAAAATGGTGGCTTTTTTGTGCAGGAGGGTGAAGGGGGCAGAGGTGAGGGAGTGAACTGAGTTGGAAACTGAAGCAGGGAGAGATCACACAGTGTGTGCACAGCTAGAGAAAGTGTGAGGTGGTGGCCCTGGGTTCTTGGTGTTTGGATTTAAGGGTGAAGCCTAAGCCCATGTATGTCTGTGTTTTGGAGGCATGATCTGGGACTCAGTGGAATTGTTTAGCAGGAAGGGTGGGACCCTGCAAGCATGGCCCTGAGTTTAGACGGCATTTATCTGCCCCACTTCCTCTCATCCTGCCTGCCTGTGCTGAGGATGATGTGAGA